>RJWJ010032374.1:0-18567 GCA_004363605.1 Indri indri
CATCTATTTGATGTCGGGTAGGGAGGGAGGGGGAAGGGGGAGGGGCGAGGGGGAGGAGGGGATGGATATATGCATACACAAAGGGTGCAATGCGCACCCTCCAAGAGATGGACATGCTTGGGACTGGGACTTGGGGGGAAGGGGGGGCAAGGGCATCATACGTAACCTAAACACCTGTACCCCTATAAACAACAAACAATAAAAAAATAAAAAAATAAAATAAAAAAAATAAATATATAATTCTTTATTAAAAAATGTAGATTCTGATATGGTGAATATTGGGTGGGGCCCACAGGTCTGCATTTCTAATAGGCTGCCAGAGGAACCAGATACTGCCAGGCCACAAACCACACTTAGAGCTCAAGACGCCGTCTCCTCATAGTGTCAGTCTATGTTTTCATTCAAATTTTTACTTACGTAGTTTGCTGTTCCCCAATGAGCATCTAAGTTTTTTAGTGAAAGATCCCATTGCCTATATTGATCCCCTCTGCTCCAAAAAAAGTCACTTAATTTAGTGTTGAGCACATGTAAAAATATCTCACCTAGGAAAGACATCATCTGCCTAAAAAAATAATGATTTCAAAAAAGTAAATATGAGAACAAGTTAGATCAGCCAGTCAGCAGACCTTAGTGCTGCTCTAAATTCTGATCGATTTTTAATTATAGTTCTAATTTGTGTGTTTCCAAATAATGATCTCTCTATTTTTTTTCTTAAGGTAAGTTTAATTGGTAATGCATCTCTCTCTCTCACACACACACACACACACACACACACACACACTCAAAATGATTGGTTCAAAGCAATTTCACTATCTTTACACATTTTAAAGAGAAGACCCTAGGATTCTTACTCAGGTCTATATGTTTAGTTTATACTTAATTCTAATGAGATTGGTGTCCGCTTTCCAAGATCACATTAATTTATAATAATAGCCACAAATGGAGGAGATACTTTCATCAGCTATAGAAATAGCACTAAAAACTAAAATCTTTTGATATAATAGAAAACAAGATATGAAAAAATGAGCTAAGAGAAGCACGCCCACTGATCTTTAAAGCTGAACAGTTCAGTGCTATTTTATATAGAGGTAAATGGCCCTTCATAGTTCTACAGGACTTAAGGCCTTTATGCTAATATAGCTCAGTGAAATAATTGGTATTATTATTTCAATATTATAAACCTAGGTTACCGATAAAATATTGGAATATATTATATATTTTTCAGAGAAAATAGGAGATTTATGTTGAAAATATTCTTAGTGTTTAGTTTAAATTGCAAGTAAGATCAGTGAGTTTTATATTTTAGTATGATTTTAATTTTGAATGTTTAATTTTGCTTGTATGCTTAAAAGATATCTGTTTCATTATCCAAAATTTGTCTTTATGAAAGGCAGCATAGATTTTGGTAAAATGGTAAGTATTTGTTAAGGTAATTAAATAAAATTCCAAAATGATTTTACTTTGCACTAGCCTTGCTTAAGAGCAAATATCTTTGATTTGTTGGATAGGATTTATTAATAATTTTACCATAGTATCATATGCTTTATAGAATTTAATTTGATACCATGTATATGAAATGGTACCTATGCCATGTACCATGTAATCTAGAAGTGTTTCAATAAAAAAAAAAAACCTTACCAATAGAGACAATGTATGTAAAGTGGCTTAAACATCTTATTATTTCATATTCATCCCTACAATAAGATCAAATTAAAGCACAATTATTGCAATTTTGCATTTGGTAAACACATTTCTTAATAGCTCTTTGTTTCCTACTGTTCTTAATTTGAAATTTAATTTATGAAAAATACATAATTTCTGTATACCATTTAAGGATCTATTTCACAAAACAGGTTACAGCTATATTTCAAAGATTATTAACTATTGTAATACTTTAAATGTGGGAGTAATTAAACAAATACTTAAACCATAATTTGGGGTTGTAACAGAGCTTAGAAACAATATTGTGACTTTTGTACCACAGGAGTTTTTAAAGAAATCTTCGTGACAGCGTAGAGTGAAAAGTCTAACTTTCTTTTAACATATTAATATTTTCCATATTATCAACCCATTTCTCCTCAATTTGTACTTTGGTTCTTTTCAGTGTGGTGCATATTCTAAGTCCCAACCCTTCTCTCCGCGGGAGTGCAACACACATCTGATGATGATGGTACTTACAGTGATTGCCTTGTGGGGGAAAAGTGTTAATTTGTTCTGACGTCCCCAGAATTGAATCTAATAAAATGAAAATGTAGACTAGAGTGGGTTAAGCTCTCTGGCGCTTTTCCGTCTTAGAACAAGGGTAGTTTCCTTTTGCATGATTGAAATCATGCCTATATCATCCTCTTAATGTCTGTAGTACAGTGCTTAATGGCTTCATCAGGATATATCACTTTCTTTAGCACAGAACTGCCAGTGGAACACAAATCACTTAGAGAGAAAAACTGTTAGAGTAGAAGAGGGTGCCAGGGCTGAAGAATCACAGTTAAAAGTAAGAAACATATAGAAAAAGCCTAAAATGTTTAGGAAATTACAGAGTAAGAAAAATCCAGTGAAAGCATTATTAAATGGGAAACATAAGGAAATCTGTATATGGCTACATTAATATCAATTTATACATAACATTTATTACTAACAAAAAACCTCTATATTTTACTTATTTATCTCAATTGTCTGTTATCACCACTAACATATAAACTCTGTGTGGCTACAGATTTTTATTTGTTCACTCTGTAACCCTAGGTATTAGAACAGTGCCTCAATCAGAGTAAACATTATTTGTTAAAAAAAAAAAAGGATAAAGAAAAATCTGAAATATATATAAAGAAAAAAGAGAAAAATCATCATGCAGTATAGCAATATTAACCCATAAATAAAAATCCATGTCTTAAAAGAGTATTTTAAATGTTCTTTCTCTTCCAGAGCTACAGCAAATTTGTAATAGGTAATGTAAAAAATTTCTTCCTGAATATTTTCAAATATTCCTATGTTCTACTTGATAATATCCAAGTTAATCCTACCTGTATGTCATGTGTTCACAGAATCTGCCCAAATTTGAGATAAAAACAGGGTCATAAATAAAACCAAGTGTCAGCATTTTTGAAATAATGAAAATAAAATTTTCCAGGACATGTCCTAATGCATTTATGGATGTCTGCAAACCACTTATCGTCTCATAAACAAACTAGATTAATATAGATTCTAACTGAAGGCTTTGGACAGCCACTTGGCACAAGAGGGTATAAAAATTACAAGACATAATATCACAGAGAATGACTTTGCATAGAAAACAGCAAAGATGCAAACAAAACTAATGAACAAATCAGTTAATCCACTCAAAAGAACCACTTGCTCCCCCCAATTTCTTGCTTGTGAAATCATGGAGTATCTGCTATGGATGATGGTGTTTTAGAACAGAGAGTTGCAAAACTATTCATCATGTTTTGAGAGCAGTGTTTTTTGGAGCTCCTTTTGGAAAGCCAGCAGATGGGGGGAAGCCCAGACTGCAGAAAGAGAGATCAAGCATTTGGAGCTCTGTAGCAGCTTGGGATTTTTCTGTTTTACTTAAGAATACAAGACTCCAAAGTTAGGCTTTGCTTGAATAAAGTGTTTGATTTGAAAAACAATGGTATATAAAAATCCACAAGAAAAATATTTCTGTCATGTTTTGAAGGATTTCTTCAAACCAAAAAAGTACTTAAAATATACTGGTTATTTTGCAAATATTTTGTAAAGGGTAGTTGTGAGAAATATGCCCCATTGTCTAGGGGTAATAAATTATTTATTGACAAAATACAAATGTATAACTCACTATTTTTTAAAATACATACGGAAAAATAAGTGGCAACTGGTACCTGAAACATAAATTTTATGCACATTGAAAAGCAATTAGCTGTCTCTATACTATCTCATTATAATTAAAGTCAACAAACATTTACTTTGCACCTTGTATGTCAAACTAAGAGGATGCCACATAATTCACTGATCAACTTGATTTACTGAGTGGTTCTTATTTTTCCTAGAGTACAGTTTATAGAGATGACTCAAAAGTGAATAACATCCAAAGCTCTATCTCTAAGGAACTTCCCAGGTAATGAGAAAATACAGGCACATGTCATTTAAATAAACCTACAAACAAATAAATATGTATGATGGGAAGAGGGCAATAATCTAAATTTGTCAAAACTGTTCTTGGAGAACAAAGGAGAACAAAAGTCATTTTGCTTGTAAGATGTCCTAAAGGCTTTCCACAACAGAAAATCTTTTATATTTCCACTAATCTTGGAAAGAGAAAAAGGGCTTATCACCACCCAAGAAAAAGGAACGATTTGTATAGTAAAACAGAAGAGCAACAGAGACGTCAGTGTGAAAGGTATTCTCAAGGCGAAGACGGGTGATGAGCTATGTTGAGGTCATCTACATTTCAATTTTATTCTGTGGATTATGGAGAGAAATCGTGAAAAGAGTAAAAATCTGGTATTTGTGACAAATGGTTCAGAAGGAGTACAGAATGGATAAGCGGGGGCCTAACAAGTGGCATTTGAAATAGTGATGTGGATGAGGGACAGGAAAATATAAATCAGAGATGGGATTGTGACAAACTGATGATACACTGATGAAGGGAGGAGGAGAAAAGTGTGTCTGAAATGTCTTGCTAAGTGAGAAAATAGTGCTAGCAGCAACTGCGATATGGACTACAGAGAGAACAAGTTTGGGGGGTGATAGTTTGATCATTATTGTGCTTTAGGATGTGATAATTTTGAGATGTCTTATGACATTCAGGGAAAGTAGCTCGAAATAAGGAGTGAAAGTTTACAACAAACCAGAAGAGAGTTGGTGTTGGGAGAAATAAGATGAGATTTGGCATTCACTAGTAATAATAATGGAAATCTTGGGAAAAATGTGATTTTCTGGAAGAAAATCCAGATTGACAAAAATCAAAATTCTAAGAAATATTAACATTAAAGAAACAGAGATAGGAAAGCATCCAGAGAAGAAAACCAAGATGAGAAAGAGAATGAGAAGAATCAAGGAACTTTTATTAAGCATCTACTATATGTGAACATGCACAAACTCATTTAATCCAAACATCAGTCATTTCTACAGAGAAGAGTTTAATATTTGTTTTACTTATGAGAAAATGCTAGCTAAGAGTGGATCAGCAATTTGACCAATATCATTTAAATAGGAACTGTTAGATTTGATATTTGAGCCTATATCTTGGTGGTTCCAAAACCCATATGTGTAGTATTTCAAATTAGAAGTCAATTTGACTATTAGCCAATTAGCTAAAATTTGGAAATGTAAAGTAAAATAGTTTAGTTATCATTAAATAAAACACAAGCAAGTATGAAAACCCTTTAAACAGTTAAACAACAGATTTCTCTCTTTGAGTCATGTGTTAGTTCAGAAATATTTGAAGAAACATCACTCATTTTTCAGTTGGTGTTTTTCTCATTCATCTCTCTTTAGCTTTGGATTCTTCCAAATCATACGAACAGGTATGACATTTTATTAGAAGCACACTGGAAAAAAAAAGTAATAGAGCTTATAAATCTTCCTAGGACTTAATCATGTATTCAAAGAAATAGTAAGAACAACATTATCTAATGGTGTTTAATACATATTTTATAATGCTTTTGCTTTTATTATAAATGATTAATAGGTGACAGCGAAATCTGCCTTATTATGTTTCCTAAAGGTATGGCTTACGTACAGTCCTACTTTCTAGGTCAGCTATTTTCATAAAGTTATGATGGGTTTGACTTGCTTACACTCTTATCATAGTTCTTATCATAGTATCATAAGTCGAAATTTTTCTTTGCATGTGAAGAATTGTTGAAATTGCATAAATGGAACAATGTACAAAGGGAAATGATATTAATCTTTTCTTGGAAATACATATTTATTTTCAAAATATTTTCATAGCTTGATTCTTTTCTTATTTAAATAAGCGAAAGTGATAATTTTTTCAAGAGTTACTTTGGTATTTTTGTAGGCTGTTGTGCTGTATTAATAAAAAAAAAAGAAACTTGCTCATAACCCAAATGCTTCAGTTTCTCCATCTTCACAAGAATCAATGAGGAAAATAAAGATGCCTATACAATTCAAATTTGCAAGTCTTCATCCTTAGTTTAAGTCAACAAGTGCTGTGTAAATGCAGAATAGACGAGGAATAGAATGAATGGGTGGTGAAACACAATGGCATCTTTCTCCAATTCTTCACAGTGTATGATGTTATGATAATTCCAATTTCAAATGGCCCTGATTTCAGACACAAAAGATGATGTCAGGAGAAGAGTAAGTAGCAACACAGATGAAGTTTTAACAGCTAAAGAGGCTGCTGTGATGCAAATCATTTTTCCAAGTGATGGTAAATATTTCTGAAGTTCACAATTGAAACAAAAATACACTGTCAATAAAAGACAGATAAAGTAAACACAGAAATCATATGCAGTCCTAAGAGAATTGTTTTTGAATAAAATGCTTTTCAAAGTCTTCACAAAGTTGTCAGCAGCTCTTTAAAAATCAAGTCAATGCATTTGGAGCAATTCTTCATGAGACAAGACTGGTTGGTAAATGATTCTGTAACTCTCTCCAGCTGTTAATTTTACATAGCTATTCAGAAAGTGTACAAGTTTCACAATAAATAATGCTTCCAAAACACTGTAACATGATAGGTTTCTTATAAAGCATTATGGTTCTCTGTATATTGATATAGTTGTCCCTTAACTTTTATGTTTCATTTATGATGCATTTTTTCAGTGCATTGATTGGCCTTATCAAATAAAGTTTGCTGCCTAGTGCCAGTGAATAATAGAGTGTTTATTAATAAAAAGAGATGTTATTAAAATTTTGGCAGGGCACTGAATTGATTGAGAGTTCCTCTTTAATGAGAAATCTGCTTTTAAATAGAGCATTGGAATTAGATTAGGGAAATCTACCAGATAACCTTATAAAAATCCAAGTTTGGATTCTAGAAAATTCAGAAGTTAGAGTAAAATGATGACTAGGAAAGGTATGTCTCTGCCTTTTTGGAGCTTAATTGCTAGTAGTGAGAAGATAACAAGGTAAATCAGCATGCATCAAAAATAATGTAGATTAAAAATTATGGAGATGGGAAACAGATGAGCTGTTACTAAGAGTTAGGGATGGTGTAGGATGTGGTGAAGGAGGGAGGTGCAACTACAAAGAGGTATCATGAGGGAGATATTTGTGGCAATGAAGTAGTTCCCTATCTTGATTGCAGTGGTGGCTCCATCAATCTACATGTGCAACAAAATGGCATAGAATTGTACACACACAGTGCCAATGTCATGACTTTGATATTATACTATAGATAGGTAAGATGTAACCATTAGGAGAAAGAGGATAAAGGACACAAAGGACCTACACTATTTTTTTCAACTTCTTGTCAATCTATAATTATTTCAAAAATAAGGTGTATTGATGGATATATATATTTGATAAAGCAAATATATCAAAATGTTAACAATTGTAAGGTGCCCACAAGTTATAGTGAATGCTATAAAATAAATAAAAATTGAGAGAATAGTAAAGGGACCCTAATCGAGGTAGAGTATTCACTGAAAACTCCTTTGAAGAAGTGACTTCAGGATAAGGATGGAGTTAGTCATGCAAGAGTTCAGCCCATTCTGGCAGGGCAAGAGTCAACAAACTTTTTCTATAAAGAGCCAAAAAGTCAATATTTTAGGTTTTGTGAGACATATGGTTTATGTCACAACTACTCAACTCTGCCCGTGTAGTGAAAAAACAGCCTAAGATAGTACATAAATAAATGAGCACACCTCTGTGCCAATAAATCATTATTTACAAAATGAGGCAGCAAGCTGGATTCGTCCAGAGGGCTGTAGTTTGATGACTTCTGACATAGGGTCTTGTAAAATAAGGCATTTGAATTTTATGTTGAGGTCCAGGAGAAGTACCTGAGTAGTTTTACGCAGGGGAATTAAGGTCACCTTTGATACTTTGTGAAAAGTAGAAAAAAGGTTAGAATACAAAATATGAAATAATTTAAATGATAAAGAAAGATGACATAGGAGAATTCACTTGAAAAAGTTTTAGAAAATTGCCAAGTCTTTTTCTTAAATGCTCAAAAATTTTTTATGAATACTATTTGTACCCCAAAACATATAACATAATAGTCCTGCAGATACAGTAGTATAGTAGTAACACAGGTGGGATCTAAAGCCAGATTACGTCTGTTTGAAGCCTGGCTAGGTCCTATACCTCCTGTACCACCATATGGTTTTTTGACCTCCCTGTACCAATTGATACTATTCAAAAATAAGAAAAAAATCATTGTCCTTGAGTTGCTATCATACATTTTCCAATAGGGTAACCCTCAAAGAAGAACCTCTGTCAGGTATTTCTGTGATTTACATAATATTTTTCTAGCTATATAAAAAATTGTCTTGGCTTTTAACCTTTCATGACCATGCTATTTAATTACCTACCTGTGTGTATTCTGGACTCTGATATTTGTCTCTTTCACATTTTTTATAAATATTCTTGATCGATAATTGGTTTTACACTCTTGAAAAAGTTTTGTGGGAATTCATTGAATCTGACAGTTGTGAGAATAATTTCAACATTGAATCTACAATTTAAAAGATCACTAAGTTATTAATACTTGATTTCTTTTAGGATCACATGGAAAAAATACATACACACACACACACACACACACACACACACACACATATATATATATATATATGGGAAAGCTTTTAATGCATTTATGGCTAGAACCCCAAATGCGTGATGACTATTCCTTCATTATGTTAAGTAAAATAGATGGCTTTAGGTCTGTTCGTATTTCTTTCTGGTGTGCCTTCTTTGCCACAGATGCTTGGAAGGTAAATCTGACATCTTTTTCAGCTAGGGTCTGGGTATGATTTAGGTTCTGCCAATCAATGCACTCCCACGAGAGTTTATTTTGGAACCAAGTGAAGTGGGAACATCCATTTGTTTGGCTCATATGATGTGATACTGGAGAAAACAGCATCATTAGCAACTCTGTGATCTGCAGGTCACAGCTTAGATAGTGTGTTCCTACAGCCACGAGTTAATTATGAAAATCTTTGACTCCCCAACTTCCTCAAAGTATTAGCGTGGCTCAAAGTATCAGCGTGGCTCAAAGTATCAGCTTGCCCTGGGAGCCAGTTAGCCAGTGGTATCCCGGGAGTCATTTCTGTAGGCCCAGCTTATAGCCTGCTCTTCTGTCCCTTCTTATGATTCTGTAAATACCTAATTGCCTGAATCTTATGATTTCCTGATTAAAATAGCTATGATATTTATGGAATCTACAACTGAACTTTGGTTTATATGGTGTTTGATACAGGAGTGGCTGCAGATAAAAGATCCTCAGGGATGAGAATCTGAAATTGGTGATGTGGCCTGGTTGGATTTGAGGGCCTTAAAGGATGGGATACTAATAGTTTATGATACCCAGAGGCAAAAGATAGTTTAATTTTCGTGTGTGGTAACCTATTAAAATTATGGCTTCTGAGCACCAAAAACAGAGGCAAAAACAATATATGAGGACTGTGTTGTCAAGAGCCCATGTCTACCTGCACCTCCAACTGTAAAAAATAGTGACATATTTTTTTCTTTAAATTGAAATTACAGGTTTCAGAAAATATTATTAATAGGAAACCCATATTTTCTAAGACTTTTCTAAAAGATCTTCTGGTATCTTGTATTCCCAGCATTGACGAAGCCAAAATTCAGCAATAAAATCTGATTCTAGGAGTTATTGAATTAATATGGATTGAATTCACTCATAATGTGAAAAGTAAGGACAGCACTTGGAAAGAGAGGCACCCCAAGAATTAGAGTGGCAGCAAGTGGGACAATTCAGACAACTAAACATACAATGAATCAAAAAACTTGCCTGAGGTTTCTATGCCAGCAAAAATATATTTCTCTGTCTAATGAAGCTGACCCACCATACATGCATACCTGGTTCTGATTTCACTTGAATCATACTTTATAATAAGATACCAGTCTCCTCATGCTACATCCTATCACCCTTGTTGCTCTCAGATCTTTAACTTCAGTCAGTTTTCTGCATGCCATAGGGCCCAATACCAAGTCAAACGTCAGAAGAGAAGTCTTATTCACCAAAAGATTGCAAAATTATATTATTTATATTAGAACAAAGCAAGTGAATATGTGCAGAAAGAAATTGCCAGGCAAAGAGGCTATTTTAGAGTACTTTTATATTGGGCTTAATTTACTACTATGGAATCAATATTCTAGCTGCTGCAGAAACTGATTCTCAAAGGTGAACTATAATGAATGAAGTCATGATGCCTGAAGTTCAATGATATATTGAAAACAGAATCGTATGAATAGCTTTGATCAGATTTTCATGTGTGTTCATCTCATAGTACCCTAACCATATACCCTTAGAGGACCTAGAGGATAGTCCTCTCACCAAAACATAGAGTGAGGAGAGCATCAACATTCTTGAAAAGTGCTTGACTTTGTAGATTAAAAATGAAAGTGGGAAATGTGGATATTGATAGAAGATCCCTGGTTTCAATGGAAGTGATAAGATCTGAGGGTGACGGAGGCTAAATGAGACAAGTATGAGAGGCCAGGTGAGCAAGGTTACCCAACAGGTAGCAGGGAAAAAATTGGTAATACACTTGCTTGCCTCATATGTGTTTTTAGTAATGGCTAACTGATCATGAAGTCACTAACGAAAAATTAAAGAGGCTGCTACTTAAGTCACAACTTGATTAGTATGACAAAAGAACTCTAAATCTGGTGTCCACATATATGACTTAAATCACAATAGCAAACCACACTTAAGTCCCACTTTTCAGATCTACCTAATTTTGTAGAGTCAGAACTCTTTATATTAAGCAGAGATCAGTTTTCCTTGAGAAAAACTCTAATCAAAGTTTGGAGCCATTTACCAATATGACTATGCACTAAGGATGGTAAATCACCCTTACTGTTCAAGGATTGTAGGCCCTGACTCTGAACTGATGCTAATCCTTAGGATCCATAAAATTCCTAATTTCTGCCAGTCAGAATAGAGATCTGTAGGGATAAATGAGCATATAAATGGCCCTGGGCCCAAGTTTGTTTCACAGAGAATCAATTAAGTCCCCAAACCCACTCATAATGTTACTCCAGCTCTTGTGTTATGTGATCAAACTATTCTCAGCAACTGCATCCCTACTTTGGATCCCATGCATGGAATAAGGACTATCATGATAGGAACAGTCAACTCGAGGTCCTGAAGTTCAAATTCCTAATCAAAGTTTCACATTCCCAGGGGACTCCTCAAATCAGTGCCACTAACTGATCCTTGAAAGACAGAGCTGTGTAATCCATCATGTCTCCCTTTAATTGGGTTCTTGTCCTACACAGGAGATAAATGGATCTTAGAGAATAAAAGTGGATTATTATACATTTTAAAAGGTGTAGCCAGAAATATAACAGATGTAATTTTATTATTAAAGCAAATCAATATGGCTTCTGGCACTAAATATGCAGCTATTGATCAGAAAAATATATTTTCTTTTTCCTAACCCAATATGCATGGAGCAACAGAAACGGTTTGCTTCCTCTTAGTAGAGATAGCGGTGAACTTTCATTGTCTTGCTTCAAAGTTTTACCTATTATCCATATGGATCATGATTTAATTCTGGGAGATCTTGATCACCTTATTGTTAAGGGCATCATGCCAATTGTCTGTAGATAGCATGTTGATACGACTTGGTGAGCAGAAACTTGCACAGGATCTTGATGTCTTGGTGAGATATTTCTGTGCCAGAGAGTGGGAAATATACCCTATGAAAATTAAGGAACATGCCACTTTTGTGAGATTTCTGGCATCCAGTAGTCTAGGCGATATTGGAATATCTGCTACAAAGAGAAAAATAAATAACCGAAACACACGACCTATCACTAAGAAAGAAGTACAGTGATTGGTGGATTTGGGGGAACTATTTTGCCAGCTTTGAAGCTGCCCAGCTTTAAATCTGACATCTTGGAATAGAGCACAGTAAGAGAAGGTTATCTAGCTGATTTATGCTGCAGTTTAAGGAGCTTCATCATTTAACCCCTATGATCTGTCAGAACCGGTGTTTCATGAAGTGTTTGTACCATATTGTAATGCTACACTGAGGCTGTAGCAAGCCTGGACATGCAAAAACAGTTTCAAGCCCCAAGAGTTTGGAGGAAAAGATGCCTTCTTTGTAAAATAACTATTTTCATTTTCAGAAACAGTTCTTGCTTGCTACTAAGTGGGATTTAACACTTGGCCATAAGACACCAAATAAACCATGACATGAGCTATCCTTTATAAATGGTTATGATCCAACAATCCATAAAATTAGGTACGTCTACCAGAAATCCATCATCTAGTGAAAGTGGTTCATGAGTAGACTGACTACACATCTAAATTTGCCAGGAGATTCTCAGTTTCTGCTCAGTGTCCAACCATTTCATCTGGTTTACCATTTTAGCATTCAAAAGTGTCTTGGTTTAGGTGATATATTATGCAGTCCTCTACCGTAAAGCTACAGGTAAGTTGTATGAAGAAGTGAATCATTTCCTAATGTTATCTATTTTGTGCCACTGCTTCCCCTACCTCAATCTTGGCTTTGTGTAACGAGTTAACTAAGAAAGATAAAAACAGAGACTGGCTTATAGATCTACACACTGTATTGGCACATGTAAGTAGACTATTTTAACATATCAGCCAACTGAAATTTTTCTCTTGTGTACTAATATCTCTAAGCCAACAGAGCTCAACCTTCCTGGCTTTGGAAAGCCAAAAAATGATGGCTATAATAATGATTGGAGCCATTCTCCTTTCTACTCCTTCACTGATCCCTGGAGACTGTTCTGTGTGGCTACATCAATGGGCTCCCTTGCTCTGCGACTTTGGGTTAGGTCTGACCAATGGGAGCACAAACAGGAAATCAGAGGGAGAGAGAATAATGAGGTCCGGGTATTTCCTGTTTTCCTTCCTATAGGCTTACCTCGGTTGGCTGCACCCTTCTGTGGAAGGTTCCTCCTTTCTTTGGCATTGTGGTAGCAGTTCCCTCTTCTTGCACCTTCTGGGATAAGGGTGGGAGCCAGCCTCCTGGTGCTGTGGTTGCATTATCCCTTGTGATTCCCTTACACTCTTACTATACATTTGTCAATAGACTATTTATTAAGCACTTCCCAAGTTATCCAATTTGAATGTCTTTCTCCTGCTGGTGCCCCCCGACTGATACACCAGGTAAAAGAAAGATAGAAAGCCTAGTTCCAGAGGTACAAGGGTACTGACCACAGAAAGGAGGCTTGTATATCGAGTAAGTCAGAAAACAGTCCACCGAACTTAGTCCTGGCAAGTGAAAAAGGTGAGGAGATTAGAATGTGAACATAATCCGCTCCAGTAGCAAATTTAAAGCAAGCTACCTAAACATTTCTTGCCTTCAGTCAGGCTGAGGCTCAGGACCTGGGCCAATAGGTCAGATTCAAGTGTCACCAGGTGTGAAGTGACATGGCCTAAGCAAAAATAAGTTTACGTTTAGAAAATTCTGTTTTGTGTATGCTTTGAAATGAAATCAGACACAATAGTTGTTTGACTTCCAAATTTTTTTCTTTCTCAATACAATAAATCAGTGGGCAGTTTTGCAATTTTATTTTCAATTTGCTCTAAGAGGTACAGATTTTTTTTCTGACTGTGACATTCTTTACAGGTTACTGTGAACACCCCACTTCTTGTGCATATGTTTCTAGATCTCTTAGAAACAGAAAAAATGAGCAATTTTATGATTAGGAGCAGCAATAACTTTCATTTGTTTGCATCTCCTTTTATCACATCGGCTGACCTATTCTTTTTTTCATTTCAATAGATTTAAGGGGGGGTACAAGAAGTTTTTTGATATGAGGATAAATTATATAGTGGTAAAGTCAGGGCTTTTAGTGTACCCATCACCTGAATAGTGCGCATTGTACTGGATAGGTAGTTTTTGATCCCTCAGACCCGTCCCAACCTCACCCCTCCTTGATCAAAGGTTTATGTATTACTCTGATGTTAACAGCATACAAGTGTAGACCTCATGCATTCAGACATATATACTTTTGTAATTAGTTTTCTGCCATGTAATTTCTTGCATTTTGAGTCCAAGAATCCACAAATCTGTGCTGATATTGAATCTAGTAATTACGTAAAATTGAATTAATTTTACTACTAATTTTTAAATTAAAAAATGGTTAGAGCCATATTTTCCCTGTGGATATTGCTATCAAATAAATGAGTAATCATGGCTTATGTAATTGATTGAAGTTAAGAAAGTAATAGAGAGAGAATATTCATTTAGAACCAGTGTACTTCCTGTTTGGTTTTAGGAAAAGGCAGCATTCCACCTTCATACAGAGAATTTGCAGTTTCAGTTATCCCTTCTCTCTCTGCTTAATTATAAGGAGAAAACGGAGAGAGGGAAGGAAGCAAGGGAGGGAGAAAAATAAAGAGAAAAAGGAAGAGAAAGAGAGGGATTGAGTAAAGAGAATTTTTTCTTTAAGGAGTTTCACTTATGAAATTTTCAGAGCACACTCTGTTTAATCTCTGTGTTCACAAAAAATCCAAAAATAGTCACTCTCCTATCCTTGCCTACATAAAGCAAAAAAAAAAATATATATATATATATGTATATATATATATATACATTTTAAATTCTTAGCTATAAAACAGTCATTTAATTTCAAAAAACAATAAACCAAACAAAACTAAATGCTTAACTTGAGAATCCTTAAGAGTTTATCTCAAGAGTTTCCTCTTAATATTTAAATAAGATACTGGCTTACATGTGGTGAGTAAATCTTTGTTAAGCACCTAGTGGCTTTAATTTCAAAATTACCATTTTGTTCCTTTTGAAGAGTATGATCAGCACAGTCTCTAAGGTCTCATCTCCCTTGATTTTTACTTTGATTGACACTGTCAATCATGTCATTCTTCTGTAGGTCCCACTAAAGTGTTAGTTATAAATTATTTTCTCCATCTTGGATTTATTTCTCAAGTATTAGTTTTCCTCCTCATTTTCCATAATGAAGGGCTTAGGATTAGACTGGCAAAACAAAACATAAAAAGAATGAGTTTTTAAACTGAATAGAACTCTGGATAAGAAAGGTTGGCCAACTATTTTAGGCAAGATAAAGAACTGAAAGTAGCAGGCAATTTTAAATAAGCCCTTCGAGTTTTTAAAAATTTGAAATACAGAAAACAGGGGTGATAGGATGACTATTTGATATTACCTTAAAATCTGGTACAAAAAAATTATCAAAGAAATAGGAAAAGGTTGCACAGGAGTGAGGTGGAGGATAAAGTAAATGTTGACTGGAGGAGGTAATCTTTTAATACACACCTTACCCTCCAAAATCCCTTTGGTGTCCTAGATTTTTGTTCCCTTTCTTTCAAAGCTTCTATTATTCATATTCTTTGTCCAAACACCTAATCATATTTTGCCTAATTTTCTCTCATTGAGTCAATAACATATAAAACATCTTTAAAAGTACCATTAATTAGTATAATGACTAAGATGGGCCTCAGAGTAACTTCTGGAAAAGTTGAAATTATCTGAATATGAAGATCACTAAGAAAATGAAGGCGATGATGGAATAAAGGCATTGGTTCATGTATTCACCACCAGCGTCAAGATGTAAGTCGGTTCTATCATTACAGTAATGTTTTCTGATGCTGTCCTTTCAGAATGACACACACCATACTCCCCTTTCCTCTGCTCTTCACTTCCATAATTTTGTCATTTCAAGAATGTTATATAGAAGTCATACAGTATATAATCTTTTTGTATTGGCTTCTCTCAGAGAGCATAATTCATTTGAGATCATGTAAGTTGTTTATCAATAGCTTTTTCTTTTTTATTATTGAATCTTGTCCCATGTTATGGGTGCACCACAGTTTGTTTAACCCATTACCCATTAAAGACCATATGAGATGCTTTCAGTTTTTGGCTGTTATGAATAGAGCTGTTATGAACATTTATGTACAGGTTTTTATGCAAACATAAGCTTTTATTTCTTTGGGATAAATGCCCAACAGTGCATTTGCTGGGTCATGTGGTGACTGCATATAGGAAAGCGCCAAACTGCCCAACTGTTTTCTCAAAGTAGCTGTACCATTTTACATTTCAATTGGCAACATATGAATTATTCAGTTTCCCTGCATCCTCTTCGGCATTTGGTATTCCCTCTGTTTTTATTTTTTATTTTGCCTTTCTGATAGGTGTGTTGCAATATTTCACTGTGGTTTTAACTTGCATTTCCCTAATGGCTGATTTTGTTGAACACTTTCCTTGTGTTTACTTGCCTTTGTAAATCTTTTTCATTAAAACTTCTTCACATGTCTATTGTTCATTTGTCTAATTGGATTGCTGTGGTTTTCCTATTGCATTTTGAGAGTTCCTTACACATTCCAGACACTAGTCCTTTGTTGGATATTTTCTCCCAGTTTGTAGCTTGTGTTTTTATTCTCCTCACAGTGTCTTTCAAAGGTCAATAGTTTTAAATTTTGTTGAGATACGATTTATCAATTACTCTTTTTATGAATTGTGCTTTTGGTGTCAAGTCTAAGTACTGTTTGCCTGACTCTAGATCCTGAAGATTTTCTCCTATGCTTTTCTCGAAAAATGTTATAGTTTCATTTACATTTACATCTGTGATCTATTTTGAGTTAGTATGCAAATAAGACATGAGGTTCAGGTTGAGGTTTATTTTTTTGCATAGAATGTCCAATTGTCTCAGCCACATGGGTAGAAAAGTTTATTCTTCACTGGATTTTTAAAAATATTTTTGTCAAAATCATTTGAGCATAAATGCAAATATTAGAAAAAAGAAAGATCTAAAATCAATAATCTATGTTTCTACTTCAGGAAATGAGAAAGATAAGAGAAAATTTAATCAAATGTAGAAGAAAAGAAATAATAAGAATTAGAGCAGAAATCAATAAAATTGAAAATAGGAAATCAATAAAGAAAATTAAGAAACTCAAAAACTGGTTCTTTGAATAAAATCAATAAAATTGATAAGCCTCAAACCAAGATAACTAAGAATAAAAGAGAAGTCACAAATTATTAACATCAGAAATGAAAGAAAAAGCCTCACTACAGAGTCCATAGACATCAAAAGGATAAGAAAGGAATCCTATGAATAATTATATACCCACAAATTCAAGAACCTAGATGAAATGGACCAATCACCTGACAGACACAGCTGCCAAAACTCATGAAAGAAGAAATACATGATTTGAATAAGCTTACATCTATTAAAGAAATTGAATCAATAGTGAATAACCTTCCAAAACAGAAAGTACCGGGCTCATATGGATTCATTGGTGAATTCCACCAAACATTTAAAGAAGAAATTGTACCAATTCTCTACAATCTCTGTCAGATGATAGAAGCACAAGAAATACATTCTAACTTATTTTATGAAGCTGGCATTACCCCAATGCCAAAACCAGACAAGATATGAACACATTAACTGCCATGTGAGTTGTATTTAACTCACGCTAGTTTTGAGCCTGGGGCCATGTGAACGTACATAACTCACATGTCTCTCCACCTTGTGAGCCACGAGAACATACGGCATTGGCATATATATTGTATATAACTCACACAAAAAAACAATAAAGTATAACAATTTTTTCATTAAATTAGAAAGGATCATTTTGTTTTCAAAGGTTTTATTCTATTTTCCTAATAAAACACTGTGTCCCCAAGGAAAAATAATTTTTTTTTTTTTTTAGCGGGGCAGTTAATATGTTAAGGAAAAGAAAATTACAGATCAATATGTATTTTATGAATATAGATGAGTAAATCTTCAACAAAATATTAGCAACTGAAGCCAACAATATATAAAAAATAATTATATACGGCAACTAAGTAGGATTTATCACAAGTAGGCGAGGCTGATTCAACATTTGAAAGTCAACTAATGTAATCCATTGCATACACAGGCAAAAAAAGAAAAATTACATGATCATATTAATAGATGCAGAAAAAGCATTTGGCAAAATTAAATGCTCATTCATGATAAAAATTCTCAGTGAACAAGGAATAGAGAATAACTTCCTCAACTTGGTAAACAATATTTACAAAAAACATACCGCTAGCATCATACTTAATAGTGAGGAAGCCAAAGCTTTCCCACTAAGGGTAGGTACAAGGCAAGTTTTTCCCCTCTAATCCTCCGTGTCAGCATTGTACTAAAAATTGTAGCTAATACAATGAAATAAGGACAGGAAATAAAATGTATCCAGATCAGAAAGTAAGAAAGAAAGATTCTTTATTTGTGGATGGTACAATTATCTTTGTAGAAAATCCCAGTCCCAAAGAGTCAACCAAAAAAACTTCCTGGAACTAATAAGCGATTACAACAAGGTTGCACTATACAAGGTTAATATCTACAAATCAATTGCTTTCCTCTATACCAGCAACAAACAAGTGGAGTTTGAAATTAAAAACATAGCATCATTTACATTAGCAGCAAAAAAGAGAAATACTTAGGTGTAAA
>RJWJ010032375.1:0-18576 GCA_004363605.1 Indri indri
TGGAGATATCTCAAATTGCTACAAGTAGAACTACCATCTGATCCAGCAATCCCATTATTGAACATCTACCCAAAAGAAAAAAAGACATTCTATAAAAATGACATCTGCACTAGAGTGAATATAGCAGCACAATTCACAATCGCAAAGATGTGGAAACAACCCAAGTGCCCATTAACACATGAGCAGATTAATAAAATGTGGTATATGTATACCATGGAGTTGTACTCAGCCACACAAAACAATGGTGATCTAGCGTCTCTTGTATTCTGGATAGAGCTGGAGCCCATTCTGCTAAGAGAAGTATCACAAGAATTGAAAAACAAGCACCACATGTACTCATCATAAAATTGGTATTAACCGATCAACATTTAAGTGCACATATAGTAGCAACATTCATCGGGATTCGGGAAGGTGGGAGAGGGGAGGAAGGGATAGGTATATTCACACCTAATGGGTGATGTGTGCACCGTCTGAGGGATGGACACTCTGGAAGCTCTGACTCAGGTGGAGGAAAGGAAATATATGTAACCTAAACGTTTCTACCTCCATAATATGCTTAAATAAAAAACAATTTAAATAATAAACAAAAATAAATATATAAATAAATTATTTAAAATTTCCTAAGTACCCAGGGATGTCTTCTTATAGATCAACTAAATTGCACAACTTCCTTTCCTATTTATATGTCTTTACTTTCTTATTTAAAATTTTGCTTTCTTTCTTTTTTTTCCATTATTTCATTGATAATAACTCCAGTAAAATGTTAACTATTATGAGCGAGAGTGAGTATCTTGTTTTTTTCCCATGGTTATAGTAAAAATCATTCAGTGTTTAACCACTAGGTTTAATGCTAGAAATAAGCTTATTTTTGTAGATGCCATTTATCTGGTTAACAAACTTTTTTGTATTGAATTTTCTGAGAGTTTTGATAATATTAATAATGTGGTTAAATTTTACCAAATGATTTTGCTGTGTCTGTTGAGATTATCATATAATTATTTTGACTTTTAGAAAGTAACTAACTTTTCCCTATAACTACTGTTATAGGAATCTATAACAGTACCCTCTTGATAGACACATAGCATTCCTTTTATATATGCTTATATTTTATTTGTGAATATTTTAAAGTATTTTTCACCCATCATCATGAAAATATTATATTGGCTTTTTTAGGGTGATGACTTTTTTTTTCCTAATTAGATCAATAAACTGAACCTATGATTTTGTATGTAGGAGGATTTTTTGTTAAAATCTTCCTGAATTTCTCACCTATAATTTTGTATGTAGGAAGACTTTTTTGTTAAAACCTTCTTGAATTTCTCATGTAATTATTGGGCCATTCATGTTTTCTCTTATTTTATGAGTCAATTTTATAATCTGTATCTGTCAAAGAATGTGTCCCTTTGTAGATTTTATTGGCATACTATTGTTTATAATATTTTCTCATTATTTCAATGCTTGTAGATTTTCTAGTGATGATTCTCCTTTAAATATTGATAATTAATGTTTTATTTTCTCTCTTTAATTCATAATTCTATTTAGAAATTTATCAAAACTGTTGATAATTTGGAAGAAACAGTTTTTCATTTTATTGATATTCTCTATTGTTTGTCTATTTACTCTTTCATTGGTTATGCTGTATTTTTATAACTCTTTCCTTATACTTATTTTAGCATTTTTTTTTCTTTTCTCCCTTATAGTTGCAGACACTTAGGCCATTGATTTTAGATATTTCTTCTATCTTAATATATGTATTTGATGCTCTTTTATTAATATTAATAACCTCTGAGTATTGACTTACTTACATTTTACAAATTTTAATATACTATGATTTCATTTTAATTTATTCCAAAATACTTTTTATTCCTTTCGTGGAATAATTTTTGAAATGTGGGTTATTTAGTAGTTTGCTGCTTAGTTTTCCAATATAGTGGGACTTTCAAGGTATTGTTCTATATTAATTTTCTGATTAAGTTATATTTTGGTAAATTAATATACCCTGAAAATTCAGATTCTGTTAAATTTATGGAGACTTAGGTTTGTTTGAACTCATGGTCACTTTCATAGATATTTTGTAGGCATTCGAATGTGTATTCTCTTATTTTCAGTAGAGTATTTTATAATTATCAGTTATAGCAAAGAAGCAAGTAGAATTGTTCAAGTCTACTATATTCTTACTAGTTTTCTCTACTTGTTCTACTAATTATAGAAAAAGGTATGTTAATTTTTCTAAGTATATTTTTGTAAATGACTGTTCCTCCTTTCAGGGCAGTTAGTTTTTGTTTCATACATCTTTTAACACTGTCATTGGATATATAAACATTTAGGATTATCATGTCTCTGATAAACAGATCCCTTTTATCAAGACAAAATTCCTCCTCTTTTTTCCTGTGTTATTTTATTCTATTATTTTTAAATTTTTTTCTATTTTTAATTATTATTGGTACATAATAGTTGTATATATTTATAAGGTACGTGTAACGTTTTTGTACAATCATACAATGTGAACTGATCAAATCAGGGTAATTAGGGTATCCATCACCTTAAGCATTTAACATTTCCTTGTGTTAGGAGCATTCCAATTCTACTCTTTTAGTTATTTTAACATGTACCCTTACTTATATTTGATCATGGTTTGTTGTGCTATAAAATATTATTCATTATATTTAACTATCTAAGTATATTTTTACCCATTAACCATCCCCACTTTATTTTCCCCATCCTGCTACCATTCTCAGCCTCTGAAAACCATCATTTTATTCTCCGTCTCTATCAGATCAATTGTTATTAATATTTAACTCCCACATATGACTGAGAACCTGCAAGGTTTGTCTTTCTGTGCTTCACTTATTTTACTTAACATAATGTTCTGCAGGTCCATCCACATTGTTGCAAATGGCAAGATTTAACTCTTGTTTTTTGTGGCTATGTAATATATCGTTTTGCATAAATACTTCAAAATCTTTATTCATTCATCCATTGATGGACTTGGGTTTATTCCATATCTTGGTTATTGTGAATAGTGCTTCAATAAACATGGGAGTGCAGATATCTTTTTGCTATACTAAATTCCTCTCCTTTGGATCTATATCCAGCAGTGGGATTTCTGGGCCACAGGATAATTATATTTTCAGTTTTATGAGGAACCTCCATACTGTTATCCATAGATGTCTCACTAATTTACATTCCCAGCAAACTATACGAGAGTTCCCCTTTCTCCACATTCTCATTAGCATTTGGTATTACCCGTTGTTTTGATAACTGGGGTGAGATGATATAGCATTGTAGTTTTTATTTGCATTTACCTGATGACTAATGATGTTGGTCATGTTTTCATGTACCTGATGGCCATTTGAGAAATATCTATTCAGGTCCTTTGCACATTTTTTAATCAGATCATTTGATTTTTTCCTATTGCGTTGTCAGAGCTCTTTACATATTCTAGTTATTAATCCCTTTTCGGATGGGTATTTTGCAAATATTTTCTCCCATTCTGTGGATTGTCTCTTCACTTTGTTGATTGTTTCCTTTGCTGTGCAGAAGTTTTTTAACTTGATGTGATCTCATTTGTCCAATTATGCTTTGGTTGCCTGTTCTTTGGTGGTACTACTCAAGAAGTCTTTGCCCAGACCAATGTCCTGAAGCATTTCCTAAATGTTTTCTTTTAGTAGTTTCATAGTTTCAGGTCTTATATTTAAGTATTAATTCATTTTCATTTGATTTTTTTTTATATAGCAAGAAATAAAGGTCTAGTTTCATCCTGCTGGATATGAATATCTAGTTTCCCAGGACCATCTATTGAAGAGACTGTCCTTTCCCAACTGTATGTTCTTGCCATCTTTGTCAAAGGTAAATTCACTATAGATGAAAATGAAATCAAGAAAATAATCCCAATTACAACAGCTACAAATATTAATAAAATAAAATACCTAGAAATAACTTATCCAAGGAAATGAAAGATCTCGACAATGAAAAGCATAAAACATTGGTGAAAGAAATTTAAAAGAACACAAATAAAATGAAAGGTATTCCATGATTTGTAAGAATCAATATTGTTAAAATGTCCATATTACTCAAAGAAATGTACGGATTCAATGCAATCCCCATCAAAACATCAATGGCATTCTTCACAGAAATAATAACTCTAAACTGTATATGGAACCACAAAAGACCCAGAATAGATAAAGTCATCCTGAACAAAAAGAGCAAAACTGGAGGAATCACATTGCCTGACTACAAATTATGCTACAGAGCTGTAGTAACCAAAACAGCACTGTACTAGCATAAAAACAGATACATAAACCAAAAGAACAGAATAGAGAACCCAATAGTAAATCTACACATCTAAAATTTACCCTCTGTACCTGGTATTTTTTCTTGCTCTGAAGTCTTCCTTTTCTGAGATTGATATGATACTTTAACTCATTTGTTTCAATGAGGAATCACAACAGTGCCTGCCATCTATCATATGAATACAATTCTTTCACATGGCCTCTTTAATTTTCTACCTTTTACTGTAGGAGGATCATTTTTCATACCCATTATGGATAAAGCCATGGACTGAGTGCTTGAATTGGTAAATTTGAGCATAATTAATGAGAACAGATATTTTGATGTAACCTTTTTCACTGCAGAAAACTTGTATAAAGCAGAATTTCTGGAAATCTAATGAAGGGAGAACATGTGATTTATCACCTTCCAGACTGCATACCTTTGCAAGTGGAGTGTTGATATGGGGCAAACAAAATAAAAATGTGAAAGTCCAATAAAAAATTAAATCTTCAGATCTCTTCTGCACTCTGGTGGGGTAATTGTGAACTGGGGTATGCCCTTCCCCTACTGTAGCAAAAGACCGAATGTTGGTTTTGTGCAGTGCACAAAAATCAGCTCCCTGGACTGGAGGACATCAAGTATAGTTGATGACTAGGAACCACACTGACATGAACAGTAAGTGAATATAAGCATCTTGGATACCGAAACACACAGCCATTTTTATCTACTCAAGTCACAAACCCTGAACACCAAGTTTTATCTTTCAGACTAGATATTGGAAAATTCTTCTCTAGGTATTTTGATCATCCCTAAAGTAAAAACTAAGCTATTACCCTGCAGTGGAAATCACATCAACAAAATTCCAATGAGCTTTTAGTACTCCAATGTAAAAAAACATTAATAATAGACAAAATACATTAATTATCTGAAAAATCTTTGATTTGAATGAAATAGATACATTGAAAATAGCAACTTCAAGGAAACAGGAACCTATGCACACAAAACTCCAAAAATGAACAAGAAATTCTTCATAATGTCCTTGAAGAGATGAGTTACTATATCCTAAAAATAAGACCAAGGTGGAATTATAAATAATATTCAAAGAAATGATAAGAGCTCTTAGTAATAAAAAAATATAAATGGAAGCCAAAATGACAAATTCAAAGTAAAACTTGAAGTGTAAATTTGGGAGAATTTCCCAAAAAATGTGCAAGGAGAAAAATATGAAAATAAATAGAAAACATTAGACAATCAGATGATTTTAAGAGCTGTACAATATATGAATAACAAAAAGACTAGAGAATATAAAATGCACTACTTCATGAAACATCCTAATTATACAATACGGATAATAGAAAAAGATGAAAGTCTTAAAAATGAAATTATCAATGGGTATTATTTTTTGGGTATTATATAAATTGTTAATTTTTTTCCAAATTATAAACAACAAATTAACTAGAACAGGGTGAAACAGTTTTTATTTCTTGAATTAAAGTAAATGATTTATTTCATATATACATTTGAATTATATAAATATATGTATGCATTTTAATAAAAGTGATAATTTGTTAAATATATGTAACATTCATATTTTTCTTTCTTTGTTTTATGCACACTAAATATCTATTTAGTACTTTGATATGCCAAGCATAGTGCTAGAATTTTATGTGATTTAATTTATTTCTCACATGAACCCTTATTGTTCCTATCTAATTGATATGGGAATTGAAACAGAGAGAGGTTATGTCACTTGCTGCGATCACAGAACAAAAAAGTGGTGAATTCAGATTCGACACCAGGCAATCGGACATCAGAACTCATGCTCTTTACCCCCATATTCTGTGAAAAAATAGGTCTATGGAAAATAGCTCTATCAGTAGCTGATTCTGTGTTTTGCATTATTTTTTGCAAAGTCAATTTGCAATAACCGTAGCTTGATTGTATTCTTTCTTGTGGTTCCATGAACGTTTTAGAACTATATATTTTTTAAATGAGAGACAACCACTAATTATATTCTTCTGATAATTAAACAAGATCAGTCATGCAGTCTTTAGTGTCAAGCCAAACACTAAATAAACGCTCAATGCTAGATATTTTATTTAGCAATTTTCAAGTTAAATAATTTTTCAAATTTGCATATTTTATCTATTGTGAATTGTTTTCAATCTTTGCGGTATAAGTTGTTTTTGCTGATTTTTGTCATCTGATGTTTGAAACATCTGTTTGATGTTTCTCTTTGTTTCTCATATGATATGTGTATTTGTCAGGGTATAGTAAATTTTCATGTTTTGACTGTGTAAAATATGTATTTTTTCCTATTGAAAATCTTTCCTTAATAACTACTTTGATATCCTTGTAGCTTTAGGATTACAATGTTATACCCACTTACTGAATTTCATATATGCTTAATTCAATATTATAAAGTATTAAATCTTTGGAATCATTTATTTGACTGATAAATCTGAAATTTATTTTGCTACATTGTAAAAAATGGGGTTTTACATTGACTGAATATTTATTCATTGAATGACCTTTCCATTCTCTTAATGCTATTTGATGCTCTCTTTAGCATTCATACACATAATTCATTCCTGTGGAAATATTCATTCCATTGCTTTTACTCTTCTTAAGCCATAGCTGATGTTGTTTTATTATGACCAGTCTGTCTCCTTTTTCAAAGAAATATATTATGTTATATGTTTGCTTTTTCTTTTAGTAATAGAATTTTTAGAAACATTTTTCCAAGTTGCAAAAGGAATGCTGCCGGCATTTTATTTAAATTGATATAAAGTAATTCAAACAACAGGCATGTTTGTAATATATATTTCATATGCAAGAATATGATATATTTATCCTTTGTTAGTATATTTTAAATACCCTATACATTAATTTTTTAAATATTGAATACAAATCCATTCCAAGGGCAATCAGGAGCAGCCTGCAGACCTTGCATAGTTGCATAAGAGCTTGCTTTGGAACAGAAACAATTCTATACATGGAGATAAGGAGCCCTCATAGCCTGTGCTGGGCATATCACCTTTTTTGGGAGCGTTCACTGTTCAGACTTGATATGCACTTCTTTGTTTTGCTTAAGAGTGTGTGTGTGTGAAATGGCAGCTAGCCAACCCCACAGCTGTATCTGTTCCTGGTGGGGAGGGAATGGGTCCTTCAAACGCAGCACAAGACCGTGCATGCAGACAATCTCCTGTATCGGCTCTGGGACGAGACTCACTGCCCATAGGGAAAAGACACCCATTGTTGAAGCAGAGCTGGCTCTGTCTTTTCTCTATGTGAGTAGAGCACTGTTCCATCCATCCAGTGCCTCTGAGTCTTTCTTGGCCATCCGGAACCCAACACATGCAAACCATGTAGTGGGTTGACATCCTGGCACTACTGCTCCTGATAGTAGGCAATGTTATGCTCTTTGCTATCCTCCCCCAGTGGGACTCCTCCCCAGGAGGTGGTAACAAATGTCACTTGCTCAGCAAAGCCTACTTAATAGCTATTACTAGACCCATTTTACAGCGAGGAAAGAGTTGTTTTAAAAAGTATCAATAGCTGTCCAATATCACAAAGCTACTAAGAAGAAGAATTTTTCATCAAGTCTTTCACTTTTTAACTTTGAATTTTGCACATTTAATCTTCACGTTTTCTTTTTACTTCTATAATTGCCATAAACATATTCTGTGTATTTTAGCTTTCCATAATGTTGTTGTGATGACTATGTGTATATAATCTACATATTTTTTTCATTAAAACATGTCTATTTACAAGATATCAATAGGTAAAGATATCAAGGATAATAGACATTTGGCTAGGAGAAACTAAAGAGCAGCAATTAATATTTATATTTTCTGAACAACAATTAAGCATTCGAATTTTGTTACTTAGTACGATAGAAGATGCTTGATTGGGTCACACTTGAAATGAGATCATTTAAATTAGTTCAGACAGATTTCTAAGACATCTGCCTTTTTTTAATCTTAAAAAACAAGATTGGATTGCCCATCAAATTGCTTCTGTCTTATATGAAATTACTGTTACCCAATCTAAGGAGAGTGATTTATGTAAGTAAGAGAATAAAATATGAACAGTGGCACAAAATGAAAGTATAAAATTGTGCACACACTTTGCAAAGAGATACAAAGGTCAAAGGGATATTACTAGAAAGGCCAGACATTAAAATCTCCACAATAATATGCTGCAATCCATAAACTATAATTTTACAACAAAGTCATAAAATATGATGTGACTCATCAATCAGAATAGAATTTTTAAATTAATCATTCATAAATTAAAATGTTTTATCAAATTTTATTTCAAGTGGACTATTATTTCCGAATCATTATTATCACCAAATTTAAAGAAAGGATGTATAGCCATTCTTTAATTAAAATAGTACCAAAAATGCGAATAATATTTAAGAGTAGATAACAAATACAACTGAAAAGAATCTACAAGGTACCTTTCATTCCATGTCATCAGGGAGTTACTACATCAGCAGGAATAAGTTATTTCATATTTTCACACTTCACCTGAAAATTATGTTGGTGAATAATCAGTATTTAGTTTTAAAATAGCCCTTGATTTTCTATAACTATCAAGATAATTAAGTGCTGTGGCAAACCTTTAGTTGGGACTTTTTGTCCATTTATTTTATTCATAATGACTTGCTTAAGAGCAGAAAATGAAACTTTTTAATTTATAGAAAGCCAATAAAAGAAATACCAGAGTGCAAAACAAATAATGTTACACCCTGTGTCAGTTTGGCATTTTATAACAATTCATTTAGTTCAGTAACACGTTGACATTGAGAAAAAAATCAAAGGCAACATAGTATAAGAATTAAGAGCAAGTCTTACTGTCAGACAGACTTCTATTTTGACACTGACTACCTGCCACTAATCTACAAGTTAAACTTCTCTAAGTTTCTATCTCTACATCTTTAAAATAGATGCTTACAAAAATGTGAACAATTTATTAACTGTGTTAATTTAACAAAATGTGTTTTTGTGTCAAGTAAACATGCTTTCAGCTGTTGACACTCATCCCTAAATAAGATACTTAAAAAAAATATGCAAAAAGAAAAAAAAAATAATGATTCCTCTCAGTCCACATCAAATATACTGGCTATATCTAATATTAATAATTTATTGAGGGTCATTATTTTAAAATGTTCCTTGAGGACAAGGCTCTGAGACTAGGTTCAAATGAAAAAAATTCATGAACTTGAAAAAATTTTGTCACTTAGGATTCTTTGCCTAGATGATGGCTATCCTTGGGCTAATTTTTAAGTAGAAAAATTGTAATTCAAATAATATTGGTGGAAATACTAGCTTGCAGATTGAGAGAAAATCTCATAAAATGGGCTAATGATCTTGCAAAGGACAAGGTCCCACCTTATGTCTTCATGCAATAGTCATACGAACTTACGTAATGCCAGTGATAGGTAAGGCAGCCATCTTTATTTGGATAACCCCAGGTGAAATACTTCTTATTACAGTCACCCAAAAATCTTTCCAGAATCTCTCATAATAACCTAAGGGTACAGTGTAGGCCAACCAAGGGTCTTACTGGTATCTATCTGTGGATAATTGTGTCAAACCTCCTAATTGTGAAGTTACACTGCCATTTTCCAATACTTTTCTCCTTGTGTTCCTTTCTAAATCACCAAGTCAATAAGAGAGAATTTAAATAATTGACTCTCCTACATTATAATTTGATCTGAGAAACAATTGGTTATAAAAGCATATGTTATTATGCTAAGCAAAGCATTTCTATAAAAACAAATTATTTTATGTAGCAAAACCTAACTGGAAGAAACTCACATCTGGGATACAGAGATCTATTCTTTTCAAAATTTTTCTCAGAAAATTGGAGAAAGAAATGACTTCTGAAAATCGATACCACATTACTTGTGAAACATTCCCTTGCATTTTCTTGTAGTCACTTGTTCTTAGTTTATGGATGTAAAAATATAATAACTTATGAAACGTATCAATATGCCAAAATAAACAACACAATCGCATATATATTGTTACTAATGAAACCTTTAACTTGCCTTCATAGTGAAGGAATGCACTTCATGGTTTATGTTATCCACAGTGTCATGCTATACTAATTTAATTCACCAAGCAATATATCGATTTCATACTTTAGCTTACTTCAGTCTCCATATTCCTCAATACAGAAAAAAAAATTTAAACTAGACATCAATTATCTGAGTTTTCCCTTTAATTTATTGTACCATGACTTGTTTCAAATTGAAATGGAAAAAGTACCACTCTCTTCAAACAACTATAGCTTTTTACCTAATGATCCAATAAATTAGAGCTTGTTTGATGTGTGTATATACTGTCTTTTCAAACTCAGTAGGAGGTTGCCAGTGCTTTTATGGATAGGCAATATTTTCTCTTGTTTGGAATTTCTCAAAGGATCAGCAGTTAATATAGTATTTCTGTAACAATTAAATTAAAGTGCTAGAGATTTGTTTCTCCATATGTTCAATTTTTTTGATTAAGTAATGCCTTAAAGGATCATTTTAATAAGGTAAGTGCACTACCTGCATGAGCCAGACTTCACTTGTTAAATGATGAGTGGCTTCCTGCCATTACATTTTCATGCAAAAATGATGGTTATACAAGCCTTGCCTAGTGGAAAAAATAAAATGTTCATCTGTATAAGCCAATTCTCAAAGACAAACACCAAAAGACTGTTTGCATTGTCATACAGAAAAATAAATCATTAAAATTATAGATACTAAAGGGTTATATAATCTACAGAAAATAAAATGCAACATTTATAAAAATAAAAGTTAAGAACACATAGAATTTTCTGAAATAAAGCCTACGTAATGTAGCATTCACTTACCAATTCATAGTGTACTTTATCTGAATTTTAATGGATTCCTGTTAACCAAAGCATGGGTAATAATTATGTCACTAGAATACAAGAGAATAATTTTGAAATCCAGGCTAGCCTGCAAGGTCAAGAAAAGGCTTTCCTAACATTCTTTTTAGAAAATTCGAACAGAAAGAACAAAGTCCTTATGCATAACATTTAAAAGTCTTTTACTTGTGACCATGGCAAAGTTCTTGGCACCATACTTAATCTCTCTCCACAAGTAACTAAAAAACTGGTAAAATATATTTTAAAAACACAATTAATTTTAGCATATGACTGTAACTCCTCTGGAAAAAAAAGATTCCTTAATGATAATGGATTAGTCCTACAATGTCCTTGGCTTTCTACCTGGATGTAGTTTCTACATAACAGTACAGGCAGCAGCCTCACTGAATTGAGGAAATTATCAGAATTTGAGAAGGTAGACACACCTACAGCGCCAGGTGGAGGATCAGAGAGGAGGAAGAGATACAAAAAAGAACATCTCTAGAACTGATGGGTTTCTCCTTGGATCTGTTGCCCAGTAATGAACTGCAGATAAACAGGATGAAACCCCATTAGGATAGGCAAAGAATAACTTGGAAGATACAAGCTGAAAAATTCTCAGAGTTCAGACTGGACCAGGAGACATTCTAGTGTGCTGACAAGTCAGAGTGGAGAATTCCCACTGAACACTGGGTGCATATAGTGGACACATTATAAGGATCTTACCTTAGTAAACCTGAATGGTTCCTGGAGTTAAGTCTATTTGTAATTCACTAACAACGCTTCAAATGAACCTCCTCAAAAAAATTCAGATATTTGACAAATGTCATAACTACCCGCCTAAAAGAAGTCCTATACTCTTTGAAGGAAGACAATAATATCTAGTACTCAGTAATGTAAAATTTGCAATGTCCAACCTCCAGCCAATAGCTACTAAATTTGAACTAGTTCTGCTCTGGTTTAAAATGCAGAAAGCTGTAAGACAAGCTGACTTCCTCCAAATAATGAGAAAAAACTGCACAATCTGCAAAAATATATATTTTGAACCCACGGGAGGCATTGGGATTGTAAAACAACAGGTGGACTGAATTCCAAAGGCTAATGAACCACCGAGGATAGAGGGGATGTGAACTTTTCTAACTTTGGCATATTATGGAAGAAGGAGATGGCAGTCATAAACATAAAGAAGAAAACATCTGAAATGTTAATGAATTCATAAAGTCTGAGTGTGGTCTAGCATAAGAGTTTTTGAACCAGTGGAAACCTTAGGTATAAGTAGTGTCCATTTTCTAACTCTTTACAATGGACCTCTAACAATTGCCTATGAGAAAGGGTGGGAGCAGAAGAGGCCTGAGGAACCCCCTCGTTGGTGCTGGCATGCAGAGCCTGCTGAGATCTGAGGTTGGAGTGGAAGTACTATGCAGAACCATTTGTGCTCAAGGCCCTTGTCTGATAGGAAATGAAATCTGACTGCTGGTGAGAGAAGAGTACCACTGACCTGAACCTGCTTTGACTCGAGGAGGGGCAAGTGCTTGGAGAGAGATTTAGTCTGTGAAGCCAGTGTGCAGGACCAGCTGAATACTGAATGCAGAGCAAAAATATTGAGAAAAGCCATCCGTAGGCATCATATTAAAAATAAAGTAGCAGCTGTCAACCACTGAAGAGATTTGAAGTCTATGGTGCACTGAAGATAGTTATAGCAACAATAAAACTCAAAGATCAATTACTGTCTAGATTGATTCAAGCCTCCCAGAGAGCTGAAGGAAAAGGAAACATATCCATTTGAAAGTTATTCCTATTATTTAACTCAGTCTTAATAGTACTTTTGCACACAATTCCTGGCATATCATCAAAAACTATAAAACACACAATGTAAGCAAGGTTTGACTATTCATTGTGAAGAAATAAAATAGTCAACATAAGTAGGAACAGATATGCTCAGATGTTGGAACTATCCAATATGATAGATAAGGTATATAATTAATGTTTTAAAGTATATAATAAAAAGATGGACAATCTGGAGAGATAAATAGGAAATTTCACTGGAGTAAAATAAACCAAAAAAAAAAATCAAAATGCTAAAAACTAAATATACAATATCAGAGATGAAGAATTTCTTTGTGGAGTTGTTGATAAATTGGACACACCAGAGGAATGAATGAGTAAGCTTATGGATAGGTCAATAGAAATTACACAAACTAAATCACCTGAGGAAGTAAGCAAATAAAAACACAAAGAAACAAAACAGATCAGGGATCCCGGGAGGGCAATATATAGTGCTTAATATATGTATAATCCAGGAGGGCAATATATCAAGTGCTTGATATATGTACAATCTTAGTTTCAGAAAAATAGAAAGAAGACAAGGTATAATGAACAAATGGAATATAATGGATAAGGAATTTTTCCAACTTAATGAAAAATAACAAATTTTAGATCCAAGAAGTTCAGAGAATTTTAAACAAGATAATTATTACATATAGAAAAACATACTGAAGCACATTATAATGAAACTATTGAAAACCAAAGACAAAATTTTGTGTTCAACAAGAATAAAATGAACCATTACATAAAAGTGGAAATAATATACTCTTCCTCTTGGTCAACACATAGAAACAATGACCGTATTTACCTTACTACTTGCAACAACTATGAAAGAGGATAAAAAATGTGAAGCAAATATATTAAAGATACTAGCATTTAGCCAGCAAAGGATATTAATCGTTGGAAGGCAGGAAACAAATGAGGTAGGCCCTATAATTGCCTCAGCTTATTACCTGGAAGGATTATCCAATGTAAGCTATGCTAAGAATACTTTATTTGCAATCAACTTTGATTCTCTACAAAAAATAAGAAGTAAAATTGCTGAATCACCTCATATGTATGATCAAGACTTTTAATACAATTTAACAAATTTTTCTTCAGATTATCCATGCCAATGAGTATATACATAACCAGTATTTGAGTACATTCTTTTCAAATTTTGATATTATTTCCCTGTTTTTGTTTGCCTCTAACATTTCTTGCAAGGGAGAATTCTACCTTTCTTACTTTTATATCCCAAAGACTAGCCCAGCCCCTAGAATATGCAGTAGGTGGCACTCAGTAAGGCTTTATAATTCAGTATGTGATTTATAAACAATGCATGGCAGACATTGTCTACAAGTACAAAATTATAGCATATAGCTTCTGAATGCAAGCATCTTGATCTAAGAAAGAAGACATGCATGTTAATTACCAGCTGATGAGTCAGAAGTATCAGATGAGATGATATGAAACCTAGGTACTTCAGGAAGTAGGAGAAAACAGTAATCAAGGGCACATCAAAAATGAGAGCAAAAAGTTAATTGATATTTGAGCTGGTCCTGAAATGAACATGAAATTTCTGTTTGCAAAATGAGGAATCAAAAGACAGGAAGGCAGGATATTGATTTGAAAACAAATGACAAACTGGTTAGAACCATCAGTGTTTGTGTTGGGGAGTACCTGTGGAGATGGCTGAAAAGGGGGTTAGAGAGAGTATTTGTAGGTATTTGAAAACCAAAACAAGGAGATGGGAATTATTTTTGTGTTTATCGTTGGTTGGTTGGTTAATGCTGATGTTTTTGCTCAAACAGTAAGGAGAGATGATCAAACGATTTTTGTTTGTTTACTTTACTTATTGATTTTTAGACTAATCTGTTAGCAGTAATGGAGGATGAATTGGCTATGACTGAAATGATTAAAAAATACTGGAGAGAAAATAGATATTAGGATGCTACTGAAGTGATTTAAGCAAAACGTTATGTGAGCGTGCACTAAGTTAGAGCATAACTTACAGTGTAACTAGACTAGCAGATAATTGGGAGGCAGGCATCCAAGCAGATTTATGCAGTTCTTTCTTTAACAATAAGAAAATATCTTCCCTCAGTTTTTCTTTTTCTTAAAGATTGTTCTCATCTGCTATAATTCCTCAATCATGATAAAATACCCTTTGCTGTTTACAAGATGGTTTGTGCTCTAGCCTAAGAATTTTTCATATGCCTGTTTCAATCTCCTGGAAAATAACTAGTGCTATGTTAGGACAATGTGGTGAACAGAAAGGGATCAGTGATGCACAAAACTGGGGAAAAGGGAGTAAGAAAGCAATCTTGATTGTGTTTTTATAGCCAAAAATAGCCAAGTTGATTATTGCTGCAATTATCTAGATACTGAGTCAAATAAATTACTACACTACTAATAGAAAAATTAATATCTTTCCACAATATATAGATTAGTTAACCACTGACTCAGAAGTAATGAGAAAACAATGCATTTGTTAATTCAATTTTAATAGAAAAATAACTTAAAGTATGTGGGAAATAGAAAAAAAGAAGTAAAGCAAAATTGAACCGAAATCAGAAGCTGAGTGAAAGAATGAAATATGCTTTAAATTAATAGTAAAACATTTTCCTTTTGATAACCCTTTATTATATTTAACCTCAGAATTGTGTCAACCTTATTCAACTTTATTGGAACAAACATAAAATACTATCATGTTATGAATAATTTTAAAAATCTGCTTCCAGAGAACAAGTGAATATTTTACAATCACTTAATATTATCAAGAAAATGGTGTATTCAAACAATAAATTTTTCATTCTAAATAATGCATAAGAATAGTTAAAATATTAGAAAGCTGACCTTGATAGGAATTAAAATATTAATTTTATGAAAGCAATTAGCTAGCTAGTTGTTGGCTTTTATATTGTTACTGTATGTGTCTCTGTGTGTATAATGCTTGGTAATTGAATTAATATGAATCCTATGTTTAACTTAACCTAAGAAAGAAATCCAGAAGTTAAATAAGAAAACAATTGAGAAGTTATGACTTCCACATTTATAGACTCTAACGAGGCTGTTAGAGTTATAATTCTGAATATTTTAAAGAGGTTATCAAGGTTAAAGTGTTTAGAGATTTTTGTATTTAGATTTTATGTATGGAAAATATATTTATTTATATTAATTCTTTCTTGAGTTCTTGAGGCTCACAAGAAAATGTTAAGTAAAAACAGTCTACATAACTTTACATAAAATATTTTCCAAATTTAAAAAATTACCTTTTTATCTATTTATCATTAATATATACCAAACAGACTGTAAAAAAATTCCACACTTCTCCTCTTTTTCCTACTACTCTTCTTCTTCCTCCTCCTCTTCCTCCCTTCTTCTTTATCATCATTACCTCTGACCAACTGGAACTAAGAATTTGTTTATTAATTCATTCATTTATTCATTTTCACCTCACCCATAGATTGTGCAACAAATAACAACAATATTACATTTAAAAAATGTATTTAACAATTAATTTAACTTTGCCATCAAGCATAGGAAAGAGGCAGCTATTTAATTGCATCAACTTTAAAAAGTACTTTGTAGTAGAATGGTTACTGGGGATACACACCCATATCCTAAAATTAGCCAAAAAAGTTTTATTTTAAATGTAACCTACAACCAATAATTTAATAAACTTTTTTCTATGAAATATCAATTTCTGGAAAGAAAGTACTAGGTCTTAACTAATATAATTATCCTTTTTAGTATTACAAACCCAAATCAAACTAAAAAAATGTATTAGAAAAATTTTGGAGTAACCTAAAAATCTCAGAGTGGTATGAAAAACAAACTCTGAAGTGCAGGGACTCCAGAACCCCTCAGGCATGTTGGCTTGATTCTTTCAGCAAATTCTGTCAGCAATGAAACAGAGTCCCTGGAAATTTGTGGGTGATATATTTACAGATTTGTGTCAATGCAAATTGTGTAAAAAACTCTTCTATGCTGTCTCTGGTTTGAAAAAATCTCTGAGGAATTATTCAACAAGCCTGATTAGGATAAAGTGTGTATCATCAATTAATCAAAGACTTTGACCAGAAGAGTGAGCATAGTTGTGACAGGACTCATATAAGGAGACTGTCACACTCCCTTTTGGGCAACTTCAGTAGATGACAGAAAGAATCCATTCTCCAAACAATGAGAGGCAACTTTAGCAGTAGTTATTATGCAAAACTGAAAAATTAATGTCCATTTACAAGTTTGCACTAAATTTCACATATACACTAACAATGCTTTTGGAATGTATTACTATTACTTTGATAGACGCCATTCTCACTGGGGTTAGGTGTTATCTCATTGTGGTTTTGATTTGCATTTTTCTAATGATTAGAGATGTTGAGCATTTTTTTATACATTTGCTGGCCATTATTCTGTCTTCTTTTGAAAAGTTTCTGTTCATTTCCTTTGCCCATTTATTGATGGGGCTGTTTGATTTTTTTTTGTTGATGTTTTACGTTCTAGGTAGATTCTTGTTATCAGGCCTTTATCGGATGTGTAGAAAGCAAATATTTTCTCCCATTCTGTAGGCTGTCTATTCACTCTAATGATAGTTTCCTTGGCTTTGCAAAAGCTTTTTAATTTGATCAAGTCGCATTTATTTATTTTTGTTGCTGTGGTGATTGCTTTGGAGGTCTTCTTCAAAAATTCTTTGCCTAGGCCGATGTCTGAAAGGGTCTTCTCAATATCTTCTTCTAGAATTCTTAAGGTTTCATGTATCTCTGTTAATTTTCTAGACTCTAATTTTTTTCCCTTGTGCTTTTTCTTCTTGTTAACATTAAAGGTACACTGGCATACTTTCTTTTCTTGAATGTACTATGCCCCCTCCTGCATAGAAATTCTTTGCACAATCTGATCTCTTTGCTTTATGCAACTTTAAGTCCTTTTATTCTCTGACTTTGATTACTATATTATCTTATTCCTAAGTAAAAATAGGACCTGTCATAAGTGATCAATAAACATTTGGTAAATGGAAAAAAAATGTATCAAATAAAAGTAAGATACGTTCTACAACCATGAGCATGGCTTCGTGTATCATCAAAATGGAAAGAAATGGTGGCGCTAGATGTAAGAGGGAGGAACTTAAGGCTGCCAAATATTACAAGGAGGACAAACAAAGCAATGATGAAATGAAATAAAATGTCTTAGGGAAAATGATCATTTGGGGTGCACTGGAAAAAGTTCTTTACTAGGTGTTGAAAACTAGGACACTGGTGAGAGGGGCTTTGCTGTTGATTAATTTTATATTACTTTCTTTTGAATGTTTCAGTGCTGTATGTTAAACAACTCAAAAAGCATTTGTAACTTTGGTTAGAAATGTGCCTCCAAAAGGTGACTGTCGGTCCCCATTGTGCTCCTGTTTTTCAGTTTAGCTCTCCAAAATTTTTCTAGAAATAGCCATTTCTATGAGTTGTGTCTGTGAAATTACCAATAATTTTGGTGGAATTTTGGCCATACGATTGTCTCTGATGTTATTGGTTCTGCAGGTGAAAGGGCAGATTTGAGCTTTATAGAAAAGTAGGGATCCTAATCTCTGTAACTCACTTCCTCATTGGACTCAACTCTGCT
>RJWJ010032376.1:0-18563 GCA_004363605.1 Indri indri
TACAAATATTATAGAAATCTGCTTTCCAACTCTGTGCATCCGTCATGCATTCCCAATGCCTTGAAAGAATGATCACTTCTGCCAGGGTCTATGGCTCACTGTCTGGTAGCAACTTAGCACTTTATAGAACCTGTCCAATCATCTTTTCAACATTAGATACAGATAAGAATTAAATACACTTGTAGAGGAAGAGACTTAAGACAGAGCCCAATGCAGTTGCAGAAAAAAGAAATGACTCAACTACATTCATACATGCAGCTAGTGGTAGAATTTGGAAACAGACTCATTTGGTATTAGGCAAAATGCACATACGTGCAATAACAAATGTTCATTTATATGTATACAATATCATATTAATCTGGAAGACACTAATTTGTAACTTGTCATTTGGGATGAGTTGGAGCATTTCAGTAGATATGAGGATTCATGTGACCTCATCTCGCAAGATCTGTCTATCTGCAGCCAAAGGGATCCATTCTTATTTGGTTTTCTGGCTTCCTCCCTTCTCCTTACCCATTTTCTAATCCCAGTCTCCTCATTAATATGGATGTTAAGACTCTAATTATACTTGTTATGGTATTAAACCAGATAAAGTTGTTTCAAATGTTTCTTCCTGGTTTTGCATTTTAAAGATTGTGAAGCTAAATCCTGTTATAGTGTAATAACAAATGTTCATTTATATGTACTGCAATACCACATTAATCTGGAATACACTAATTTGTAACATCATTTGGGATGAGTTGGATTGAAGTTTAACTTGTGTTCTATTTGCGAAAAAATGCATTTCTGAGCAAACAGATGGTATTATACGAACTTCAGGAAGTACGATTAACCACTTTAAGAGAAGAAATTACTTTCAATTAACATGAAACCTCTGTTTTCAAAAGCTGACATGCTCAGTACAAATCTTGTCTTTTCAGTGAGGGAGTCATGGATATTCCCTAGGCAGAGCTTTTTTAATCTGGTTCAGACTTCATGGTAGCAGAATTTTATTTAATTAAAAATCCAAAAACAAAATCAAACATTACAAATTCAGAACCCACGTCACTATTTCAAATAACCAAAGAGAAATAGGAGGTTGGACTAAGACCTGGACAAATTATATTGTGAATTCATCCAGAGTGTCACAAAATGAAAACAAAAGCAGTAATAAATATTGCATGTCTTTAAAGAAGAAAGTCTAGAAAAAGAATAGATTAAATCAATCCTAACCCTGTAAATTATGGAAGAATGACCCTTGAGAGCCATCCAGTTGCCTACTTCCCCTTCTATTCCCCTTTTCCATAGAGCCAGCTACTACTGTGAGTTCTTCAAAACTCCTCCCATGTGCCAACTTCTCTAGGAAAACTTCCCTGACACAATGTGTCAATAAGATACCCTTATTCTGTTCTTCCAAAATACTTGCATAATCTCTACCGTAGAACTTCTCACATGGCAATGTAGTAGTTGGTTTACATGTACAGACATTACAAACCCATAATCCTTCAGTAGAGTCATTAAATCCTAATTTTCTGGAAGGCAGGAACCATGTCTCTTCTCTCTCTATTCTGACCCAAGCTCATAATATGACTCAGAATAGGCACTTGATAAATATGTAGGGCATATAACTGGCTAGAATTTAAAGCCTTGGTCCCTGGATATAGACTTTAATTCAATAAGTATTTTATATACTGAACAAATATTTTATAAGCACAATTTTTATCATTCATACACTTTATTTTACAGTTTCTTTAGACAGAGAAAGAAAGAGAGAACTTATTCCCAAGAGTTATTTTTTTTACTTTATTTTGTTTCAATGTCTTTGATGTTTTCCTTAAACTTGGCTGAAAGCCTTACAAACTTTATAAAATTGAGCAACTCTTTTCAAAGAACCAACTGTTTGTTTCACTGACCTTAAATAGTTCTAACCCACTGAGTTAAAGAGAGGAAATCATAAAGAAATACAAGGTAAAAAAAAGAATGTTAATTAAGAAGAGATGAAAGGAAAGCAGATATATAAAACATTCTTTAAGAAATTGAAGTACAGGCAATATCAACATACTTTTATTAAGTACCTACTATGAACTATATACTGGATTTGATACCAAATGGAATTTGATGTGTGGTTCCTGAATCTAAAAAGTTAGAATCCTAGCTTGAGAATAAAAGATAAAAAGGATTTTTTTTCTACTCACATGTTCCTAAGGCCCAGGAAGAGAAAAAAGCTACAGGAAATTTTCTTCTATGCCCATTCAACTCCTAGCTTAATAGATGATTACCAAGAGAAGGGTTATACTTATTATTCTTGCTCTAATATTTAATAAGTGTATAGCCTAAGGCAAGTCACTTAACTACGTGACTTTCAGTGGTAATGCTGCCATGCGGAATGATTGTAAAGATTGAATATTGTGAAGGACAGTACGTAAAAATGCCTGGTAAATGGTAGACAATAATTTAATTTTTATATTTGTTCTTTATCTTTTATTCTGGACAATAATAGACTTTAAAATTTTTTTCATGGATTTTATTTTATTTATTTTTTATTTCAGAGTATTATGGGGATACAAATGCTTTGGTTATATAAATTACCTTTGCACTGTCTGAGTCAGAGCTACAAACGTGTCCATCCCCTAGACAGCACGCACTGAATCCATAAGGTGTGAATTTGCCCAGCCCCTCCTCCCCTCCCACCTGCCTGATAATCTGTGAATATTACTTTCCATATGTGTACATTAGTGTTGATCAATTAGTACCAATTTGATGGTGAGTACATGTGGTTCTTGTTTTTCCATTCTTGTGATACTTAGAAGAATGGACTCCAGCTCTATACAGGGTAATACAATAGGTAGTTTACCATTTTTTTTAATGGCTGAATAGTACTCCATGGTGTACCTATACCATATTTTATTAATCCACTCATGTACTGATCGGCACTTGGGTTGTTTCCACATCTTTGCAATTGTGAATTGTGCTGCTATAACCATTCGAGTACAAATGTCTTTTTTATAGAATGTCTTTTTTTCCTTTGCGTAGATACCCAGTAGTGGGATTGCTGGATCAAATGGTAGTTCTACTTTTAGTCTTTTAGGTGTCTCCATACTACTTTCAATAGAGGTTGTACTAGTTTGCAGTCCCACCAGCAGTGTATCAGTAGCATTGATATACACCAACAACACTCAAACTGAAAAGTAAATTGAAGACTCAATACCTTTCACAATAGCAACAAAGAAAATAAAATACCTATGAATATATTTAACTAAGGAGGTGAACGACCTCTACAGGGAGAACTATGAAACACTGAGGAAGAAAATAGCAGAGGATGTAAACAGATGGAAAACCATACCACGCTCATGGAAAGGCAGAATCAACATTGTTAAAATGTATATACTACCCAAAGTGATCTATGGATTAAGTGCAATCTCTGTTAAAATACCAACATCATTTTTCACAGATCTAGAAAAAATAATTTTACACTTCATATGGAACCAGAGCCAAAGCAACTTTAAGCAAAAAGAACAAATTGGGAGGCATCAATTTACCAGACTTCAAGCTATACTACAAGGCTATAGTAACTAAAACAGCATGATACTGGCACAAGAACAGAGACAAAGACCAATGGAACAGGACTGATAACCCAGCTATAAAACCATCCTCATATAGCCCTCTGATCTTTGACAAAGCAAGCAAAAATATGCACTGGGGAAAAGAATCCCTATTCAATAAATGGTCTGGGAAAATTAGATAACCACATGTAGAAGACAGAAACAGGATCTACACCTCTCACCTCTGACAGAAATCAACTCACAATGGACAATAGACTTAAACCTAAGGCATGAAATCATAAGAATTCTAGAAGAAAATTTTGGGGAACTCTTATAGACATTGGCCTAAGCAAAGAATTTGTGAAGAAGACCCCAAAGGCAATCACAGCAAGAACAAAAATAAAATAAATTGGACGTGATCAAATTAAAAAGCTTCTGCACAGTCAAGGAAACTGTCATTAGAGCGAATAGACAACCTACAGAATGGTAAAAAATATTTGCATGCTACGTATCCAATAAAGGGCTGATAACTAGAATCTATATACAAATCAGCAAGAAAAAATATCAAATAACCCTATTAAAAAGTGAGCAAAGGACAGGAACAGAAACTTTTCAAAAGAAGACAGACTAATGGCCAATAAACTTATGAAAAAATGCTCGACATCTCTAATCATCAGGGAAATGCAAATCAAAACCATAATGAGATATCACTTAACTCTAATGAGAATGGCTTTTATCAAAAAGTCCCCAAACAACAAATGTTGGTGTGGATGAGGAGAGATAGGAATAATAATAGACTTCTAAAAATTATTAGAAATACTGAAAAAATTTTAAGAATTTGAATATTATTTTATATTATCATATAATTAATAGTAGTTTTGGTATGCCCCCGCTGTATCAACCATGCCGTGAAATAACAGGACTAGGTGGAGAGAGTTGCTTTTCACTCAGAAAACCTGGAATGGAACAATGACTTCTCAAGGTCCAGCTCATCCCCAGGTGGCTGTGACGCTTTCTTTCATGGTAGAGGTAATAAATGGTTTATGCTTTTTCTCCATTCTCTTGTTATAATACCATAATCAGTACATCTGTGACACACAGGATTCCTGCTGTCCTGAAAACAATTACAAAAAGAAAAATTTGTCTCTTTGTTCCTAAATGTTTGATAGCTCTTCTTATTGCATACTTTGATAAGGAAACAGATGAGGGAATACAGGAAATTGGGAGGGAAGTTCCTTATTTTGAAATCTATAATACAGGAATGACACAAACCTAATCCCCCTGAGGGATGCTCCTCCACCTGATGTGGAACAAGGCCAGGTAAGGGAAGGAAAGGAATCAAGATTCAGGGGGCTACCCAACTCAAGGCTAATATTTCTTAAGTCCACTTACATATATGTAAATCCATACAGACACATGGAAACCCACAGAGATACTCTAACAAACAAACATGCTGATGAACTTAAAAATGCCTGTATATATTCAAAGACATGATTAGAGTAGGTAAAGTTATGAGTGAGTAAGAGGCCAGGTAAGTAAGCAAGAGAAAGCAGAGGTGATTAAAATAGATTACAGACAGATGAAGGAAATGTGAGTGGGCTACACAGTGACCAAAGGATACTAGTGTGCAATATGAGTCAGTTGAGAACATGAACACAGCCAGTCCTAAGACCCAGAGGGATCACGCCCCGGTTGGTGAGTGAAGATTCTAAATTTATCTGTGCTATTTGGAGCCATCATATGCAGTCATGTTTAGCCTTCCCCAGGTGCTGGCTGTTTAATACCAATTGAGACATTTAATTTGAAAAGACTACATCTGATGATTATTTATTTTCTTAAGAAAATGAAGAAATACTTCTTTTCCACAGAAGACGATTCTTCTGTGTCTAATAGCAAATGCTTCAAGCCTTGAAACTACTCTGAAAATTACAATATCTTGAAAACAACAATCATATTCATCTTCCAAGTGCTTCCTTTGCCTCTTGCTACTCCTTAGGCTGGAAGACCACTTGGCACCCTGCACTTGATGCCTCTGTATATCATGTCACTGGGATTTTAATGTCCATTTGACATAGATCAGGAGTTATAATCTATCTGCCAATTAAAAGTTCACTGGAACTCCATGTACGAAATTCTACCATCTCACCACTGGAGAGAATTTCTTTACAGTGAATATTTTTAATTTATGAAATTAAATGATTTAAGCTATTTAGCACATAAATGTTTAAAGGCAATATACACATGTACAAAAGGCAGATTTTTAAATTGTTCTCAATTAAAACAATTTTTTTTTGTAAAAAAGAAGGCCTTGCCCATATCAACACACACACTCAAACACACACATATTCATATACCCACAGGAGTTAATATTTAATCTCGACAACCCAGAATTTAAAGCTGTACTCTCCCTGTAGAACACCATTCCGACAGCTGATATAATACATTGGTGGGGAAATGAGGACTCTCTGTAAATTAGCATGGTTTGAAGGATTTTCTTAAGGTAAGTACAGTGGTCTGATAGCCCGGGAAGCTCTGCCAAGTGATCTGGTCTCATGAGAACTAACCCTGACATGTGGAGAATTTTTCAACCAGCCTGTACTGGTTTAAACCAGCAGAAGAGCTGGCACAGCACGATGGATTGTCCACATCTCTGAGCCTTATGCATCCCCAAGGATGAGTTGGCCAAAGGAGGGCCTGGGGAGATCTTATTTTCCAACTGCTTCCTGTTCTCCTGGAGCCTGAGGTGACTGTAGCAGTGACATCTTCCCTTAATACATATGACCCAGCCCAGCACTGGCATCACCAGAATGGCTGGGGGTAAATAACATTCAACGGTAAGAACTATTTGATAGGTAAAATGAGAATCACTTCACCTGCAGTGTATCATTGAAATCTAACAATCATTCTAACACATCAGCATTCTGATATTGATTTAACGTAAGAGCAAACTGAGGCTTAGAAAGGCTAAATAATAGAAGAATCCATCATGATTGTAAGTGGCAGGACCAGGATTCAAACCCAGTCAAGACGACCATTAAGTCATGGGAGTTTATCATGCCAGGTCTAGACTCTTAAATGCATGTGAAAGGCAATGTGATTGCAGCCAACGAGAGCAAACTGCAGTGCAGTCCAGACTGGGCACCATCTAAGGGCAAGTCTGAGCAGAGCCAGTTTCAGCGTAAACACAGGACATCTATTTCCCTGACAGATGGCTGCCTTTATGAATCTTCCTTCCAAGGATGCAACTCTGCTGACAGGGATATAGATTTTCACCAGGCAGGAAAAGTCATGGCATAATCTGAGGTGGTGTCTGTTTTCTGGCAAATCTTCTTTCTCACCAAGTAGAAGGTGAGAAGAATGTTCTCTCATTTCTCATCCCAGGAGGATCGAGGGCCAACTTCCTGGTTTGGAAACAAGGCGGCTTTTCTCTACAACTCCACTCCTGCCCCAACAAAACCCAATGTGTCTGTTTAAGACATATTTCTTTCTTCTAAGTGGTATAATTTAAGAAGAGAGCAATTTCTGAAGTCAGAGCAGCACTTTGAAAATTAACGCTACTTTAATGTTTCAATATTTTTTAACTAGTTTGTCAGGAAGTAACCAAGAAGCAATTGAGAAGGGGGCATTAGATGCTACTTCTAACTGTGTTTTGGGCAATGGTGATACTGTAAACTTTCCATTCTGTTGGTTTCACTGTCTGGCATCTGGAATATTTGCTTAGCTGAGTCCTATGTCCAGAATCAGAGGTAAAATATAGTTGGAGCTCCCACTTGCTCTAGGCACAGGGGCCAGTGGTCTGTCTCAAGAACTGAGGATAAAGTTAGTGGCCAGGGACATATGCTCTTCCCAGGTATGAGGATGGGTTTGAGGCAGACCGCACATTGCTTCACGTACAGCCTTCCTGTAATCAATAACACAGATGGCTAGGTAGTTTAGGAGGGCTGTCAGGGCAGTTTTTCTCTCTAAAGTTGTCTGGCTCTTTTATAACCTTTGATTTCTCCAATAATATAACCAGAAAGACAAAGATAAATAAAAACACACAGAAAACATATCAAGAATGATCCAAAAATAAATTAAAATGCTGAAAAAAAAAACCACCCACATTTTCCTTTACATTTTGTCTCTTAAATTGAAGAATGTATTGGAGTTGCTAGAAGGGCTCTATGAGAGAATCATTTCAACCATCACAGGACGGGGAGGGACTTCCTTTCTTCCAATTCAATGCAAAAGCTTTGAGGGAAATGACTGTGTTACTCCTCTTTCTGTCTGGAGCAGTACCTAGCATGTTTCTTGTACATGATAAGCATTAAAAACACTTACTGAATGTGTTGAATTAAACTGCTGCAAGTCACACAGCTAGAACCAGACAAACCAAGCCTGGAGCTCAGGGTTTTTAAAACACTTCACAAAGTAAACATTTTTTAAAGTACACCTATATCCTGAATAGCTAGGCAGATTGTCAAATCTCAAAAGGCATCTTTTGATGATGGTAGCTTCATTTCTGCTTCCTGAACTTCAGTGTATCCTAAACTGCTCCTTCATATTATGAATTTGCCCTCTGTATTATACTAATGATCTAGTGACAAATGTGTAGTAATCTTTAAAGCACCCTAGCCATATAGATATTATCATTTTTTGCAACTTTATTGAGGTATAGTGGACAAATAAAAATTGTGTGTGTGTGTGTGTATATATATACATTGATATATATACACATTGTAAAATGATTACTGCCATCAGTCTAATTAACATATCACTTCACATAGTTGACTTTTTAACTTTTTGTGATGAGAGCATTTAAGATCACCTCTCTTAGCAAATTTCAACTATACAATACAGTATTATTAATTATAGTCACCATGTTATACATGATATCTTGACATTGTATTCATTCTACGTAACCGAAATTTTGTAGCATTTGACCGACATCTCCCCATTTCCCCGCCCTGAAAACCATCATTCTACTTTCTGCTTCTATGAGTTCAACTTTTTAAGATTGTACATATAAGTGAGATCATGAACTATTTATCTTTTTGTGCCTGACTTGTTTAATTCAGCTTAATGTCCTCTAGTTCATCCATGTTGTCACAGACAACAGGATTTCCTTTCTCTTAAAGGTTGAATAATATTCCATTGTATGTGTGCATATTTTTTTAATAAAGAAAATGTGGTATGTATGTCCATTCAGTTGTGTTCACTCATAGGGATCTAGGAATAACCATGATTAAATAGGATGTGTCAAAATTCTTTTGACCACTGAGCCTTCTTATATCATCTCATAGTTGATGTTTAAACATTCAGTCTCTAGAATTTTCAGACTGTCACAGAAGCTTAAAGTAAACACCGTGGACAAATTGGAGAGTTATGTAGAGAAACTGAACATAGAATATAATTTATTAATAGAAATAAAAGAAATAAGAATTTTATAGAAAAAGCAGGACAATAGTATTGAATTAGTAAGAGAGGTGAGGATTGGCAATTGAGATAGGACTAGAGAATTGATAAGAATAGTGCCAGATAATTTGAAGAGGGAGGTTAATAGGGGAAGAGAAATAGAAAGATTAGGGCTTGAATAGTAAAATATATTAGATTTGGTCTTAGAAATAATTCAATTAAACACTTTTGAATTATATCTAAGGACATAGAGAACAGAGAGAAAGAAATCAGGGAGACAGTGAGTGGTAGAACTAGGACTTGAACTATGTTTGTTTTAGCAAAGATTTGCTATGCAGTTACTTGAAAGGGGGGAGGTACTTCAAGGATCGATACGCAGCAAGCTGATATAGGCTTTCAGGCTCAGAAGAGGACAAATAGTGGCAGTAGTTGACTTGGGAGTGGAGATTGCCATTGTTTGATAAGAGAGGACAGTGGGAACACATAAATATAACTGAGGTCACTAAGGATTGCTGAACAGTTCTTCTTTCCTTTTCTCCTGTACATTTTTGATAAATTATTTGAGATCTATGTGATATGGACTTAATAGAAGTTTCTTCCTGTTCTTTAACCAGCCTCTAATTTTTCAGACTTATCTGAAACTAAAAGCTTTTTTGAGATGACCACATAATATAATTAAGTGAGGGTGGCACCATAATCTAGCTTTATAGGCAATCATCCATTTTTCTAGGGGATGAGATGACAGACCTGAAAGCAAAGTATTTTTTGTCTGTAAACAAATTGGATTATGGTCTGGCAAATAAGTGACTGAGTCCCATCCTTAAGAGGTTCTCAGATTCTCTACTGAGAACAGAAGTAATAATGCTTGATGACTCCAGCTTGTAACTATAGAGTTACTCAACAATTATGTGCATTGTGTGTATTTGCATGGGATCTTTGTACTCACATCTATGCTCATGTGTTGATGAGAGTAATAGATAAGTTATAAATGGTTTTTAAAATGTCATTGGATCTTAAAAATCTTATTAATGGCCTTTACATAAGGCAACATGACTGGAATCAGCTTCAGAACTACTAAGAGCACAGAGCTGAATTTGAATCCACCACCTGATGTTTCCGTTTCCTTATCTGTAGAATGGGGATAATAATTATAATAATAATAATATCCATTTCATAGTGTTATTAGGGAAATTAAAATATACATATATAAGGCACTAGCCCAGTATGTGCTCATACTGAGCAATTTTGTTATTGTTATTTGAACACCTTTGTATTTTCTACTCAAGGTAAGAAAGAAATAAAAAAGGAGACAAGGATCACTATCATTTATTAAGGACCTGCTGTGAGCCACGTGTGAATTATTATAGTTCCTCTCATTTAATCATCTCAATAGTATATCAGGTAGGTATTATCATTCTTAGCTAACAGATGCAGAAAGTGAGGCTCAGAGTGCCATATTTAACTTGTCATAATGTTACACTGCTTATGAGAGGCAGACACAGGATTGGAAACCAAATCTTTATCCATTTTGAATAAATTACATGAAATCAGTTTGTGGGAGTGAAAGCAGAAGTAGGGTCACATGTATCTATATTGATTTAGCAAGTCTTCATTAAGCATCTACTTCAGTTGCCGGAAACATTACCAAAAAATCTCATAAGCTATAGCTTGATCTCTGGCCTCTAAATCCTCATAATCTGGGGAATAAATACCATCCTTGAGCTGCCACAGAGAGACCTCTTCTTCCTGGGGAGGAGGGAGGTACTTACATAAACCCAAGCAAATGAAAACTGTCACCTGCACGGCCAAATCAGCCTGTCACCCAGCCAGAGTCAGACGCTGATTGCACAGCTGACATCTGTATCTCATATTAATCACAGTGTCCCAACTTGGCCAGAGTCACAAAGACTCAGACAAGGAAGCAGCAAATAACCCGAGCTCCTCTGTGGTTCTTCCATCTGTCTATCAGAAATGCATCAGCATAAGTATGACTAAACTTTTACATTCAGGGAGAAAAAGGCCACCAGCAAAAGAGCCAAGAACAATATCCTACTAAATGTTAGACGAGGTGGTCATTCTTGTTCAAAGCAATGTTTTTATAATTTCATACATGTTTGTACTGAGAAGTTATGTGTGTGTTGTATTTGTGAAATATTGCCTCCTATTTTTTCAACCCATATGAGTAATTCCCTCATGTTTTCTTGGAGCACCTTAAGTATTATGCTGAAGTCTTGACTATTTTAATAACAAAGGATGATCAAGTTGAAAATGCATTTTGCTTTGAACAAAAATGAGCCATTTGTTAGAATTCTTCCTCACTTCGTTTTTGACACTCTTGATTCCCAGATAGGGCTTCCGCCCTGGACATTATATCCTATCCCTTTTACATCTTCCTTAACTGTGGAGGTTCCATTAAGCTCTAAGCATCCAGATCCTTCCTCCTCCCTGAGTGCTACCCTACCTGCTGTCACTTTTAGATCAGTGGTTTACAAGCGTGTGTCTGAGAACCTAGTGAAGTATCAATAGAAAGATTTTTTAATAGAATAAGAAAGTAAATTTATAAATATTATGTTATGTGTGTGTTTATGTATGTGTATATATGTGTCAATCTATATGTGTATGTATGTCTGTGTGTGGGTCTATGTATCTATGTATCTTATGAATCCATCTCAGGGTGGGAGAAAGATGATGCCATCACTTGGGACATGGGCCATATAGCCACATGACACTACAGAAAGTGAAGTATTTTCAGGGAAGTAGGAATGCAACAATGAACAGACGTTGAGAGCAGTATCTTTACTTATTTGCTCTCAGTGGATTGAGACACTGAAGTTTGTGTATATCCTATTAAGTAGATTTACACATCATACCATCTAGCGCACCTCAATTGCCCTTTGTAAAATGAGAAGAGCTCTAAGAAAGTTTCTGTAAGGAAACTAGTTTGACCCTAATTTAATAATGCTAGAACAAATAAACAAGGAAATGGCTGAGCTGACACTTCTACTTTAGTACATTCCTGCAAAATCTTTGTCAACAACTGTAAAGGCAAAAATAATTACTGCCAGTAACATGCTATTCAGCAGATATTAGGAAAATTAAGCATAGTCTACCCCTGTAAAGGAGAGATTTTAATTACAGTTAATAGAGTAACTGATTTTTAAAAGAAACTTGTGTTATGGAGAGAACAGTTTTAAAAATGGATATTCTGACATGTTATCATGGTTATGTGATTTTGTTTATCAAATTTAAGCTAATCAAATAAAGCTCTATTTGGATACTTTGATAACTTAGAAGCAAAACATAACACGGACTTAAAAACATTATTTTCTATACAAAGTAAAAATATTGTATATAAATATCTGATTCATTTGTTTAAAATATCAAAGTTCAATTTCTTCCCTTATATTCAAATGAAAAATTTACTGACATCAGGGAGGATATAGAACAATAAGTGATTACAGTGTCTTGTGGAAATATATGAATGGAGACATTCATGAAGTACAGTGGAGACACAGAACTGATCAGTTCTGTCCCAGGAGCATGTCAGTGTAGAGGATTAAAACTGGATTTTAATATTCCTATGTTGGCCCTTTAAGGATGAATCAAAGAGATGATGGAGAAGTTATTTCAGAGATGAAAATATTAATACGTGGTGATCAGCTTTTGAAACACATCAATGTGCTTAGTAGAGCAACTGTAAGAGTGAAACTGATGGATTCTCCACTTGACCAAACTCTGCTTAGTCTCCCCTGAACTTTTCAACTAGATCTCAACTTTTGGACTTCCCTATTTGTCTCTGCATTGTCTAATTTTAGCAAGAATCCTGCTAAGTCAGTTTAACCAGAACCCTCCCCGCTCCATGTCTGATCACCCTTGATATCTAATCAAGTTCCTCATCCTCCACCCCCACCCCCCAGGTAATGTCTGATGACATCAGCCTGCCTTCATTAAGAATCCTGCCAGGCCAGTTTAGCCATTTAATCCCCCTCACCCCTGATGTGTCCTCAAAGTAATTTTCTAGCCACTCAGCCTCACAGTGCTCCTTGCCTGTAAATCCCCACTTGCCCATGCTGTATTCAGAATCAAGCCCAATTTTATACTGAAGTTCCTTCTCCCATATGGCAATAATCTTGAATAAAATCTGGTTTTACCACTTTACTACCCAGTTCTGGTTTCTTTGGCAAGCATTGCTGAAATTAAGCTTGCTAGATGTAGGCAATGGTTAGAGCTGAAGCTAGAGAAGTTGACAGGGTTGATCAATTTCACTGTTCTAAAGAGAATAGGCTTCTCTAGGTTACAGGAGACTGCCTACTAAGCAAAGCATCGCAGTCAGATTTACAATATATTAATAGAAAGATCACCCAGGCATAAAAATGGAGAATTATATGTAAGGGGTTAACTAGTGTGGCAGCAGAGAGTCCAGTAAGGAGACACTTGAAATATTACAAGATAAGAGATCTTGAACTGCTAAAAAGAACTAGAAATAATGGGGAAAAATAAAAGGGACAAAATGGAAAATAACAAACAAATAAATAACTTTTTATATACTCCACACTTGCCTGAGGCAAGGGAGAAAGGTCTGGGGCTAATGAATTTATGTGGAAGATTCGGAGTCATTCAGTTTAGGCTTCTTCATTAGAGATTTAGAAGTCAAGGCATTTGGCTCTAGTTATATTATTCAAAGATATCCTCAGAAGTCATAGATCATCCAGTCTCTTCTCAGAATTATTTTCTCCACTTTTCAAGTAGGGATGCTAAAATCTATCCCACGACTAGTTCCTGATAATATGATTATCATTAAAGATATAGAAACAGTGGCACGAGGCAATACAGAGTATAGCTAGAGCTTGTTTACATGGAAATCTGAAGAAGTCTACACAAGAGAATTGTTCTAAATATTTTTTAATGATCACACCACATTCATGCAGAAACACTCCATGGTAAACACTGGAGAACGATTTGCAGTAACACTTAGCTCCCAGTTACAGTGGCATATGCCAGGTTGCAAAGGACCAGCTGGTCTTGTTGCAATGACCCAATCTGTGCAACATGAGCAGGGCAGCTCATTGAGACAAAGGATAGAAAATTATTCTGTCAGGGATTAGATTGTGCTGGGAAAATATCATACTTTTTCTGAAATGAAGATCACTTGCTATAGAGTAGGAAATACTCAATATATACAGGCTGATAAACAAATTTGAAAATATAAGGCATAGTGAAAGCAAGCAGAGGACACTGGAAATTTCTTCAGAAGATCTATTATATCATTTTCACCTTGAATTTTTCCAGTTGTGCAAAAATCCACATGCCTGGGTGAAGTTCAACCAAGGTTTCCTGGTGAATTACTTTCTATCAAATTACAACATGATACCTTTTGGCATTTTAAAGAAGTGTATTAAAAATTCTGATTTTTAGTTGAGAGTTATTAGGAAAATGCATGTGTTATGTTTAAGTCATTATAAATTTGGAATTTTGTGTAATGTTTTCTGTTTTCATGTAAATTTATTTGTTTTGTCAAAATGAAGTCATGGCAGATATGTAGTGCATTCCTCAGCTGTATTCACATGATATATTTATAGTATATAAAGAGTTTTCCAAGATTCATGCTCTAAAAAACTCATATATTTTGTTATTTCTGTTTTATAGGCCCATTTTTTAATGGTAATGCTATTTTGAATGAAAGATATCTGTACTCTGGGAAAAAATCTTTACTATAGCTTCTGGAAACCCAGGATAAAATGAACTGTAAGATGATTTTGGTGGATTGTTTGTTGCAATTTGTGTGCATTCTACCAGGGAACAAGAGATAATGCGGGAACGTGAAAAGGATGTAGTTCTGCCTTTTACGTTGAATAGAGTCAACTAATGATTGGAATGCAATATACTAGGTGACCAAACACCACATGGCTTGTAGAAAAGAAAGGACAAACTAGGCAAAAACAGTGTCTGGGAAGGTGTTGGGAATGTCAAAATCTCACATGGCCTTGAAAGATGAGAAGAGCCTGTTGGAAAGAGAGGAGGAGAAATTCAGGACGATAGAATACTTCATGCAAAAACAGAGATGAGATCACAAATTCTAGCCTGAATCCGCCACAGTGAAAGCTTTATTCAACTATCTGTAGGGCACTTGGTGAGGCAGCAAGACAAAAAATGCTGGGTTATCACATAAGGGCATGAAAAGACAGGAAAGGGAAACTCCAGTCGGATTGGGACAGGTCTTGTATGTCAGGCTGAAGAATGGGAGTCTGCTTTTCTTGACAAAGAGGAATAATGAAAAGTTTTCAGCTGGAAAGTAATGTAATCATATGATCATTCTGACATCAATGGATAAAATAGAAGAGATATTGGTGATATCTCATGAGAAGACTATTAACATAGCTGAGGGTTCTTAATGACTCTGTATATTATCATATCTTCATGCTTGTGAAGTAGGAATCATTTACCATTTTTGCAAATGGAGAAACCAATGGTGAGTTGAAGTAAACTGTCTGTGGTCATTAAGAAATTGGAGGCCACTCAGGGGTCGGCCACTAGAACCTACTCTTCTTTTTAAACTTTTTCCAACACTTCAGACCTCTTTTTTTCCTCTTAGCAGAAAGCAAAAAGATAAGAAATAAAAAATATTTGTTGGCAAATTCTTCCTTCAAAAATTCTAGCAATTATTATTTTAAAATATTTATTCTAATATCTCATGTATTTTATGCTTCCAATAATTTATTTAAAAAATCAACAAGAATTAACTTCTTCTAACAGATTATAAGTCTGCAAGTGCATTAATAATAGGATTAATTCTATCACCTTCTCTGTTAATTTATAAGCAAACTGAGACATTCACAGGAAAACAAAAGCTATTTTCTTTTTATATAATACTTTGAAGAAATCATAAAATCATAAAAATGCCTCTAAATTTCCAGAAAAACTATGCCTAATCCCATAGGGAGTGGTGGGGGAGGAGGGGACAAGTTATAATAGACACTCAGCTAAAACCTCTAATCCTATGGAAATTCCAAACACAAGGAATTCTAGGACAATGTGGGTCCTTTGAGGACCAGTCCTGCAGGGTGTTCTTTTCATATCACCTGTGTGTTAATGCTCTCTCATATCAGGTAGAAATGGGTTGGAGTATTGGCTCTGCCCTTACTCACCGAGACCTTAAAGAAGTCACATAGCATTACTTTTCTCCTTTGTAAACCAATGATAGCACTTAGTTCATCAAAACCTGTTTTGAGGAATAGATATTTTCATCCATGTTAAAGACTTTGTCTAAAGTCCAGCCTAAAGTGTGTGTTCAAAAACATTGTAGCTGTTATTGTAATCACTCATTTAGAAATCACAAAATCAGAGCTAAAAGGCACTTCAGCAATCATCTGAGCAACCACTTGATTTGGGAGCATAAAAAAACTGAGGTCTAGACAGAAAGTATTTGTCCAAGGTGACATAGCTAATCTATCACAGAGCCAGGACTGTAACCCAGATCATTTGGATTCTGGTCTGGTGTCCTTTCTGCTATTACACACCAACTTCAGTGCTGCAGGATATACCATGAGTTGTTTTACAGCAGATGTGTGGCGGTTCTGTCTGGCATTAATGTGTGTAGCTGAAACTCAGGCAATTTGGATGTGCCCAGGGGAATGCACAGATTCAATAAGAGTGAGCCTCATACTCTGCTACAGATTGAAGAATCAAGCACATTTATAATGTGTACTGCTCCCTTTCACCTTTGTATTCTTTGGAATTTACAGATCTTCTTTCCACATAGGAAGCTGACTTCTTTGAAAGACAGGTAGTGTGAGACACATGCCCTGAACTCCAGAGTGAATAGCAGCTGAAACAGCTGCAGGAGCCCCAGCCCTGCCGGGGAGCACCCCCTTCATCTCTAGGCTGACAGATAGCTGCTGGCTGCCTCTGATCTATTAGCTTCTTCACTCCTCCAGAATGAGCAAATAGTCTGGACCCTGATCTACAATGAGGAAAAACAGCATAATCAGTAAAAATTCTGCCATTGATGCAATAACAATTTATGACAATAAGAAAAAGTCATATGTGTAGTTGGCCCATGTTTCTTATTAATATATTAAATAATTCTGTGGATAAAAGGAAAAAATCTCCCATCAGGACCTAGCTCCAGGAGTATCCATTTCAATAAAAATAATTTTCATTGGAGAAATGCTTAGTTCTTTAAACATAGAAATATAATACCATGCTGTTTTGGTTATTATAGCCTTGTAGTAAAGCTTGAAGTCTGGTAGACTGATGCCTCCCAGTGTGTTCTTTTTGCTTAAGATTGCTTTGGGTATACGACACGATGTCTTCTCTGGTTCCATATGAAGCGTAGAATTATTTTTTCTACATCTGTAAAGAATGATGATGGTATTTTGATAGGGATTGCATTAATTCTGTAGATCACTTTAAGTAGTATCTCTCACCTCTCACAAAAATCAATTCAAGATAGATAACAGACTTAAACCTAAGGCATGAAACCATAAGAATTCTAGAAGAAAATGTTGGGAAAACTCTTATATACATTGGCCTAGGCAAAGAATTTATGAAGAAAACCCCCAAAGCAATAACAGCAGCAACAAAAATAAATAAATGGGACCTGATCAAATTGAAAAGCTTCTGCACAGCCAAGGAAACTATCGTTAGAGTGAATAGACAACCTACAGAATGGGAGAAAATATTTGCATGCTACATATCTGATAAAGGGCTGATAACAAGAATCTATATAGAACTTAAGATAATTAACAATAAAAAAGTCAAACAACCCCATCAAAAAGTGGGCAAAGGACATGAACAGAAACTTTTCAAAAGAAGAGAGACTAATGGCCAAGAAACATATGAAAAAATGCTCAACATCTCCAATCATCAGGGAAATGCAAATAAAAACCACAATGAGATATCACTTATCTCCAGGGGAATGGACTTTATCAAAAAGTCCCAAAACAATAAATGTTGGTGTGGATGTGGAGAGATAGGAACACTCATACACTGCTGGTGGAACTGCAAACTAGTACAACCTCTATGGAAATCAACATGGAGATACCTCAAAGAGATACAAGTAGAACTACCATTTGATCCAGCAATCCCATTACTGGGCATCTACCCAAAAGAACGGAAGATATTCTATAAAAAAGACATCTACACTAGAATGTTTATAGAAGCACAATTCACAATTGCAAAGATGTGGAAACAACCCAAGTGCCCATCAAGAGGTGAGTGGATTAATAAAATGTGGTATATGTGTACCATGGAGTTCTATTCAGCCACAAAAAACGATGGTGATATAACACCTCTTGTATTATCCTGGATGGAGCTGGAACCCATTCTACTAAGGGAAGTATCCCAAGAATGGAAAAACAAGCACCACATGTACTCACCATCAAATTGGTTTTAACTGATCAACATTTAAGTTCACATATAGTAATAACGTTCTGTCAGGCAGATGGGAGGGGGGAGGAAGAGATTGGTATATACACACCTAATGTGTGGGGTGCACACCATCTGGGTGATGGACACATTCGAAGCTCTGACTTGGGTGGGGCAAGGGCAATATACATAACCTAAACATTTTTACCCCCATCATATGCTGAAATAAAAAATGAAAAAAAGATTTTCAAAAAAAATCAGAATATTAAGGGGGTACAAATG
>RJWJ010032377.1:0-18570 GCA_004363605.1 Indri indri
TGTCCCCTGACAAAGAACCTGAGATCTCCTCTGAGAGTCACCACGTGTACAGAAATAGAGGAGAGCAGAGAAAACAAGAATTTCTTTTTGCAAGTTCACAGTCTATTTCTAGGGTTGAACAGAAGCCATTAAAACATTCCCATGACTCGGTGCCAAGCCCCCAAATTACTAATGACAGACAAGCTGGCTCGAAGGGAGTTGGTGCTGGCAAATATCCCTCTGGTATCTTGTTAACACTAATAACCCCGAGCCTTTCCCTGAAAGATCTCAAAGCACAGCCTTAATTGACTCTCCCCCCAACTCTGTCCCTGAAAAAGGTAATTATCATTATATTCCTCAGACAGTTTACACAGGGGTTAAATGGGCAATGTAGTTTGAATGATTTATTCTTGTTTCATATTCCAAGTTGAAAGGAAAAGTCTAAATAATGTCATGACTTGGGATGAACTCCACCGCACGACTTGTGGAACCAGTGGGATAGTGGGAGCAGAAGGAACAAGGGTCTGGTGAGGCTGGTGCCGTGTGGGATGCCGCTGACAGTGACCATGTACAGAGGTGCTGACCTGAGCTTATTGTAGTCCAAGGACATTATCCGGAACTGCCAAGTTCAGGTGAGAAGGAGCAGAGAATCAGAGCCTGAGCCCTAGAAGTGGGAGAACTTCAATATCATGTATATAGAGTCTGAAGTCAGAGCCCATGCTCAGCAGCTTGGAGGAAAATAAGGCTCTAATTCCCTGGTGGGCAGTGTGGCAAAAGCTGGAAGTGTGCACAGGCCCCAAAGAGATAAAGGTTCATCCCAGTGGAGATGTTAAATGCCAGGCATGGCATCGCAGGCAGTCACCCCGACCTAGGCCGTAAACCCCTGTGGAGATGGCATCACTCAGTTTGCAAACCTGTTCCTCCTCCTGCAAATCCTGCTGCAGTACATGGGGCCTCTCCTCACTCAAGAGCCTTCACCAAAGCACGAGGAGCCATGGTCTCCATTTGTATCAAATCTCCAAGTTCTGAGGACACAGTGTATCTTCCAAACCAGCCTTCTTATCACCATCCCTACCGCCATTGACTCCTTTGAAACCTCATCTTATCTCTCCTGGATTATTTTAACAGCCTCCTAACTGTTCCTGTTGCTTTCAGACTTTTCCCAAGCCAAACAATTGGGACTGACCAAAGGATATTCCCGAAACACAGATGTAATCATGGCACTTACAAACTCCCCTGATTAAACACTTCAGGTTCTCTTCCACAGGGAAAAGTGCAAAATAAAGCTGCCAACCTAGAATTTCACACCAATGAGATTATATTTCAAAAATCAGGGTGAAATGATGTTTTTGATAAATAAGTGCTGAAATAATTCATCACCAGCACTATAAGAAATATTGAAGGATGTTCTTCAGGCAGAAGAAAAATGATGCCAGATGAGAACTTAGATCTATAAAATAGGCATGACAAACATTAGAAATGGTATATATGCGAGTATATATAAAACACTTTCTTTTCCTCACTTTTTACTTCTTCAAAAGACAAATGTTTAAAGCAAAAATAATGCTATTTAGAACATATGCATAAATAAAATTGAATGACAGTAAAAGATAAGAGGGATAAATGGAAGCATATGGTTGCAAGATTCTTACATTATTTGCGAAGTGACATAATGTTTAAAGGTAGACTGAGATAAGTTAAAGATGTGTGTTGTATTCCCTAGAGCAATACTAAAAACAAAAGCAAAGAATAGCTAATAAGCCAATAGTTGAAGTAATAGAACACTAAAACAATAATTAACACAAAACAAGGCAGAAAAAGAAGAAAAATAAAACCAGACTGTAGATTTAAACATACCATATCAATAACTACATTAAATTTTATCAATCTTGATACTCCGATTAAAGAACAGATTGTCAGAAGGAATGAAAAGACAATATCCAAATATAGGCTAATTATACAAAGCCCACTTTAAATATAAATTCATAGAGAGGTTAAAATTAAGAGGATAAAAATTAAATACCATGCAAGCGCTATGCATAAGCTGGAATGCCTATATTAGTATTGTGCAATGTAGATATCAGGATAAGCAATGTTATCAGAGATTAAAATGAGGCATTACATAGTAAAAAACTAGAAAGTACATTCAGAAGACATAACATTTCCAATCTGTATATGTACCTAATAACAGAGCTTCAACAATGCATGAAGCAAAAGTTGATAGAACTGAAAAGGGAATGAGACAAATCTGTAATTATAGTTAGAGATTTCAACACTCCACACTCAGTAATTATTGGAACAAGTCAGCAAGTAATTATTAGAACAAGCAGTAAAGATATAGATGACTTGGGTAACATTATGAACCAACCTAACCTAAGTGATATCTGTAGAATGTTCTACTCCACAAAAAACAAATACACATTCTTTTCATGTGTATGTGGAAGATTATTTGGTGTTAGCTAGATTACACTGTGGGCCATAAAACAAGTTTCCATAAATTCAAATATCTAAAATCATTCAGAATATCTTCTCTGAAAAAATTAGATTATGCTCCAAGAATAGAAACATATGTGAAAAAAAATTTCAGAATTTAGAAATTGAATAACATACATCTATATAACCCATGAGCAAAGGAATAAATCACAAGAAAAATTAGAAAATATTTTTAACTAAATGATAATGACATCAGAAAATAACAAAAATTTGTGGAATGCAGCTAAATCAGGGAGTAGCAAGAAATGTATATAGTATTAAATGCTTATATTAGAAAACAAAAATGGTCCATGCTTTAAAAAGGGCTTATTAAGGGAAAAAAGCGAGGAAACAAAAATAGTAGAAAATGAAGAACCTGAGCTTCCGTCTTAAGTATGAAAGAAGACCAAGTTAAACCCAAAGTGAGTAGAAGTAAGGAAGAAATACATATAAAAGAAGAAGTTGATAAAATAAAAATCAGACAAACAGCAAAGAAAAATCAATGAAACCAAAGCCGTTTCTATAAAAATATCAATGAAATTGATAAACTCCTAAATGGACCGATTAACTTTTTAAAAAGAAGACACATTTCCAATAATTGCATGTAAGCAAGGATATCACTACAGGTACTACAGATATTTTAAAAAGTAATAAGGGAATATAATAAACAAATATAATAAATTTGACAATTAGCTAAAAAGGAAAAATTCTTTGAAAGATACAAATTATCAAAACTGACTCAAGAAGAAATTAAAAACTTGTATAGCCTCATATCAAATTTTAAAATAAATTCTTGATTTAAAAAATCTGCACAAAGAACACTCCAAGCCAAGAAGACTTCATTTCTGAATTCCAAAAAATATTTAAAAAATAAATATTCTACACAAAATTTTTTCAAAAAGAGAATATATGGAGGAAGATTTTTCAAATAATTTCATGAGACCAGTTTTACCCTCATCCCCAAACCAGACAAAGATATTGCAAGTAAAGCAAACTTCAGATTGATATTTCTTTTAAAAAAGGAATTTTGTGAAAAAGACACAAAATCCTTAATTCTTAGTAAATTATAATCCATCTATAAAAAGGTAGTACATCGTGACAAAGTGGAGATTACCTCAGGATTTCATGGTTGGTTTAATGTTTGAAAATTATTCACTGTACTTCACTATATGTTCAGGATAAAGTATAAAAAACATAAACATATTTGAGCATAAACACATATTTATACATGTGACAAAATTCAACACCTTTTATGATAAAAACTCTCATAAAACTAGGAATAGAAGGAAATTGCTTCAATGTTATACAGATTATCTATTAAAAATCTGCGGCTATTAATAATATCACACTCAATAATGAAAGACTGAATTCTCATCCCCCAAGTTCTGAAAAAAGGAAGGGCGTCAGTTCTCACCACTTCTATTCAATATTGTTACTGAAGTTGAATAAAAAGCATACAGATTATAAGGGATTAAAATTGCCTTTATTTGCAGACAACATGATCATTTACATAGAATATCCTAAAGAATCTACAAAAAATGTTATTAGAACTAACAAGAGACTTTAACAAAGTTGTGGACTACAAGTTCAACATTTAAAAATTAAGTTAAATCTATATATCAGACAGGAACAATTGTAAAATTAAATTAAAAATACAATACCATTTGCATTATCATCTCAAAATATGAAAACTTTAGGAAAAAATTTAACAAAATATGTGCAAATCCTCTAAACCTAAAAGCACAATGCAATGCTGAAAGAAATTAAAGAACACCTAAATAAATTGAGAGATACACCATGTCCATGGATTGGAAGACTCAATACTGTTAATAACAATTCTCCCAAAATTGATCAACGTATTTGACACCACCCCCAATCAAAATTCTGGCAGGCTATTTTTATAGAAATTGACAAAACATATACTTAAATGAATGAATTTTATTTTTGTAAGTTATACACCAATAAAGTTGATTTTTTTTTAAGTACATGACAAAGCTAAAACCCACCAGGAAGTGAAAATAACCTCTGCGGAAAGAAATGAAAGGTCAGGAAGAGCATTATGCATGTAAGAATTTACCTAAAATAAACCAAACTTTAAAATAGAAGTGATGGATTGCTTTGAGTTAGCTTTGCACATTTTCTGCCACTAAATAGAAGTGAGGGCTAAAGAGATAAGCTAATTTCAGTAATAAAGAAATCAATAAAGTTACATTTTTGCACACCTGAATATTTTGCCTGTGAAAATTGATATCTGGCCTCTTGTTAATTAGGAGGACATCTATCCCTCACACTTGAGGCATGAAGATCACTGTGTTCTTGGAAGACCTGGTACCACAGGATTGCTTTTGTGGCTTTGTAAAGAGCTGGAGTTTGGAGCCAAGATAAAATTCTAATATAGAATCACAGTACTTGAAAGGATCTAAAAGATCATTTATGCCTCTGAACTATACAAACTTTCTGTAAAAGGATATTTCAGCCTCCAGGAAAATAGACAGGAGCTCACTGTTTTGAGTGGAAACCCATTCCATTTTCAGCATGCTTTCTTATGATTTCTCCATAAATTTGTAGTGCTGAGAAATGAACATATACTTCAAACTTTGGTCTAGCCTAGGCCAAACACAGGGACTCTTACCTTCCTTAATCTTGATACCATTTATAGTTTATTTTGCCTGGATCTTATGAGTAATTGCCATGTGTAGAATTAGATATCTCTTCCTGCACCAAGGTAGATAAAATATGCCATATTTCATAAATGCAGAGAAGTTTACTTCTACTCATGAACTCTGAAGGTGTTTGTTTTAATCTCCTCTTCTCAACTAGATTCTGTTTTAAATATAAATTGTTACACAACCTTTCAGTGATATCTGATTGTTTCTTACTGAACACGTGATGAGATCTAGCCACGACTTTTGAAAGAATATCAGCAGGTAAACATGAGAACAAGAAACAAAGCTTCAGGGTGGCTAGGGCACAATAAGAAGAAACCCCACAATGAGTATTGTCGGATGCCGAGATAAGAAGTCTTGCGGAGCACCTGAGCAAATAGGCAAGGATTCCAAGAGGAACGAGCACCCCAGGAGATTACTTCAGCAGCTGCATCACCCAGAACTTGAGCAATATTTTCTTATTTGAATCTTTAGAGCCAACAAAACACAGCTTCCAAACTAGCTCTAAACTAGTCTCAGAAGGAAGATGATAAGAAAGAGGTGATCTTTGGTAATACAGTGAAGCTGCCTGATGTCGTATTGATAGAGCCACTTTCAACTGTCTCATTTATATGGCTGGAAGTTGGTGATGACTGTGGGCTGGGAGCTCAGCCAGGGTCATGGATTAGTGGGCATTGGTTCCTCTCCAGGTGAGCTTCTCCACAGGTGCTTGGGCTTCCTCACAGTGTGTTGGCTGAGTTCCAGGAGCCAGGGCCCCTCAAGAACAAAATGGAAATGCATGACATTCTCATGATCCAGCCTCCAAAATCACATAATATCACTTCTACTGGACTCCATTGGTTGAAACAGTCAGAGAGAACCACCCAGATTCAAGGAGCACAGACATCAATATCACCTCTTGATGCGGATAGAGTTTAAATGTTCCAGAAGAACCTGTGATATAGGAGATATAATTGCACTCATCTTTGGAAGATACAATCTGCCAGATCAAATAACTTTGAGAACTATTCTCCACCTTTCCATGTCTCTATACCTACTATTGTGTGATTTTTTTTAAAACATAGAAAACGATACTGTATACCATTATGGATGCATGAATAATGTGATGGAAAAAGGAAAATAATGCTCCCCCCAGACTTTGATTGCAAAAGTTTTTATTCTCTTTTTGTACTAGGTGGTTTGCCTACTACCCTCAATATATGTTCATAGACAAAGGTTTTATAAACATCAATTCTCATCTTGGATGGCATAAAACAAGTGACAAGAAGAATATAAGTATGCACCGTCACCTTACTTCACCAGTGGCAGATTGCTGTTTCCATCTGGATCTAGACATTGCTTTCAAATTATTCTCAACATATTTTTTCCTTAAAATCACCACCTATCCTTCATGGCTAGCGTGTGTGAAAAAAATGCTTTTGCCATCCCCAGTATCATCAGACCTTGATAAAGTATCTTCCTGGACCAAGGTTTTAGAAGCAGTACTTTGATCAGAATGTCTATGTTAAATTTTCTGTATATTTGAAATATTTATTATTTAAATAGTAATCAATAAATAGTAGGAGACAAAGATGGAGAAACGAAGATGATGAAAAGAAGGAAAGGAAGCAAAGGAAAGAAGTCCCTAAATTCTAGTAAGAAAAAAAATTTTTAAACTCTATTTGGATCTCTGTGGAAACTTCACAGCCTGTTTCTGATTCATTGGACAAAATAAATGCATGAAAATGGTCCCAAAATATTAAATAAATAAAATTTTAAAAGATGAAATCTGCCCTATAGAGGTCAAATCATACTATATAGCTATAGTAATTCAAATGTAGAATAAAAATAAGATTATAAATTACTTGAAATGTGGGATAAGATTATTAAATAAGTACAACATGGATTATTGGTTAAATATTTGGGGGTTAGGGTAAGACAAATATCTCCCCCCATACCTTATATAATTTACCTAATTTGATTTAAATTGATTAAAAATTTAAATATTAAAGAAATGTTAAAAGAATTGGCAATATAATAATAATGCATTTGTTTCATCTCAAGGTGGAGGTGCCCAAATAATAAAATCAAGGGGAGAAACCATAAATAAAATGTTTGAGAAATTTAAAAAATTATCATAACACGCAGCACTGACGTGGGTATTGCGCAATGGGTACTCTCTTACAATGCTGGTGAGAATAACTGATGAAACCTTTTGGCGATGCAGATTAAAACCTTAAATGGAAACATTCTCTTCAAGCCAGTGGTTCTACTTTTAAGAATTTAACCTGATAAATAATAACAAATGCACACAAAGTTTTAAGTCCATGCATGTTCATTATCTGATTACTCGCAGTATCCTACAGTGGTTAATAATTTACATGCCCAATGATAGAGAATGAAAAATACTTTCCATACAATGCTGACTGACGAAAAGAAAATATAAAACAGAAAGTATAATATGGGTCTAATCATTAACATAAAATGTTTGCAGGTTATGAGTCTACGGACATTATTAATTTTTGATTTGTTGTTCTTTACAGATCTAAACATTCTACAATTAACAAGAATTATTTTATTTTATTTTAATCATTTTAATAAATTTCAAGTTATTAAATGATGATATATTGATCTGAAGAGTCCAGATAAACTTAAAAGAACATAAAACAAGCTAAACGACCTCTTTCACCCCACTCCCCTATCCCCATTCCCCAGAAATTTACCAGAGTTTCTTATGTGTGCTTTCCAAGACAACTCGATGCAAATACTTAGATGTCATATATGTATTGAAACATTGCTCAGATGTGTGTTTATGTGTACAGTGTTTGTATACATATGTACCAAACTACCATAGTAATATGAGCTGCTGTGTACGAGGACAGTTTCGGGTTTGGGGAATATGATAACTCACTCACCAACCAACCAGTGGTTGGTGTGGACATAAACACAGATCATTCTGAAAGGCACTAAAATAAAGGTAGAAAGTCAGAGTTGGGAACTTAGCATTGGATGTGCTCCTTTCTAATGATGAAGTGTGAAGTTGGAGGCTGCAGGTGTAGGAAGGCTTCTTGTAGGAATTACACCGCGATTGGGACACTGAAAGCGGAGACAGGCTCTCCAGGGTGAGAAAATCACAGGTGGAGCTAGAGAAAGGCTATTTCTAACAGAGGGAAGAGGCTAAGCTGGGAAAGTTGAGAACATGATCAGGCCAGGCCTGGAAATGATGGAAAATGCGAGTGAAAGCTAAGACAGGAAAGGTCGTGTAAGGGCATAGCTTAGGGGATTTGGACATGTGGTGCGGATTCTGGATAGTAATCTGTCGATGATGGGAGGCTCGGGGTGGTTTCAAGCAGGACGATAAGGCTGCTGATGGCGTGAAGGGCAACCAAGGAGGCAAAGAGGTGAATTAGTCAGCTTCCCTATTAAATGGATAACGAAGGCCAGAAGTAGGGCATCTGTACTGTGAGTGCAGGAACGGAGAGCAGCATCAGGAACATCATGGATGTCACTCTCAGGAGGGTTAGAAAGCTACACTGTGCCTGGAACAACCGATTCCCAGGGGCACAGTCAAGAAGGGTGGAAATGATAAGAAAGTGGGCTTCACCTCTTTACATGTTCAGGCATGTGTCCAATGCTGTTAAAATATTTGTTAACAATTTCTTGTTGCTTTGTAACTTCCCTGTCAGTTACTCCATGGTCACCCTAAGTCAAAGCCTGGTGGAACCTAAGGGACATGTCTAGGAGAGGATGAAGAATGGTGCCTGGAGTCACCTCCACCTTAGGGGCATGGAATTTTACCGGAAAGATGCAGAGATGGCTGGAAAAGCCACCCGTGTCTCACCCCTTGACCCTCAGATAAAGAAGGGCTGACGGTGACACCCACATACATGGGGTCGTCTCAAGGGCTCTGATTTCCTAAGAGCCTTCAGTCTGCACAGTCGCCACCTGCCACTTCCCATTCTAGATTTTTGCCTGGATTCTTCTAGGGATGTAGTCACAGTCGAAAAGATGGATATAGTTGAGTTTTGATGTTGGCAACAACAAGTAATGAACTAATTAATTAATTCAGTTAAAGAATTATCTGTTCCCGCAATGGCCAGCTTGCCCATGAGTTCATGCACATGAGGCACCTAGCACACAGCGGCACAAAGAAAGCACATCATATGTAGTGGCTATGATTATTTTTTATTTGGTATCATTTTGGTTCTAAAGGTGTCTGTTCCAGCTTCTCCAACCCCCATGCCTAGACCGAGTCCTGTATTTGCCTGAGAAGGTAGGAGAGCTTAGAATGACTCTTGCTGTCATCAACCTGGGATCGCCTGCACCCAGCATGGGTCTGTCTGCGGCCACTCCCGCCATGCCTGTGTAGTCCCGTGACTGGCTTCGACTCAGACAGGCACCTTTTTTAGAACCATAGCCTTATTCTGACCTCCAGTCCACTTGGCTTGGGCCCTGACACCTGTGCGGCCTTAATAGCCTCTGCCCACACACTGATGCCGTTCCCCAGGCCAGGCAGCCTGCCCAGAGCCTGACCTGGCTTGACTGCCCTCCTAGGAGACGCCTACTGTCCTCTGCAGCCCCCAGATCAGACCCTGTTAGATTTATTTCTAGACTGACTCAAGCCACGGCCACCGTCCCCCTTTCTTGTTACCTATGTAATAGCACAAGCCCTCTCCCATCCCTGCTGCCTTCCTGTCCTAACAAGTCGGTGTTTTCTGAGTTCCCAGCCTGACCTCATTCAAGGCATGAGATGGGGGATCTCTGAAACCCAAACTCCCCGCTCTACGGCTGAGAAACTGCGGCTCAGGGAGGGGACGTGCATTCCCCCGTGCCACACCCTGAGTGTGTGACAGATGCGAGGTAAAATCCCAGCCCTGAGAAACATTTGTCTTAGAATATTGTTACGGTTCCAAGAGCTGCGGCTTCTTTCCTCGGCTTGTCCTCACACGACCTACGGGAGAATTTCTTTCTGAGACCATGCTTAGCAGGTGATGCCTTCTCACAAAATTAGTCAACATCCTCAGATTTTAAAACCCCTTCTCTCCTTCTGGTGTTCAGGAGTTGTCGGGATATTATGGTCTGTCGGTAACCTGTGGTGGCTGAAACAGAGAAAAAGAACAATCGCTGGAATCCTTGAAGCAGGAAAAAGCATCAGATGCTTCCCTCCGGGTTCTGTGAGTGGCAAAAGCGGGTTTAGGACCAACGTAGCCACATCACTGTTTCAGTGCTTCACATCTTCTTAGCTTTTTGGCAGAGCCTGTTAATGGATACACTGAGATATTTCACACATTCATAGGAGTCCTCATGGCCCCTTCCAGATGCATCCGGCAAGCACGTGGAAAGTCTGACCTAGCAGGTCTGTGGCCCGCTGGATCGTGGGGTCCTTCCCATTCCGATCTGTGCTCCTGGGCTATGTCCCCAGTCCTGGGCATTTCCATGCATGACCAGATCCTGGATTGAGCCAACATAAAGTGGCAGAAGAATAAGTCCTGGACTTGAAATAATTTTGAGATCGATCCCCTCCGTCTATTGATGCATAGTTTCCAATGAATCGCATAACCCCTATGGACTGCAGCACTGTCCTGCTCTTAAAATTAAACATAAAAGAAATACCGAAGCAAAACCAAAAAAAATAAATAAATAAAAAACACCTATGTCAGGCTTTGCCCACAGATTTCAACTATTCAGCTAAATCAAGTATGTGAAGGTGCTCCGCACATTGTAATAATGTAACAAAAATGTTCAACTTCCTTTTTAATCATGCAATGCAAACCCTCCAAACATATCGGAAAATAGACGTCAAATGAGGATAGGTCTCAAATGTTCAGTTTCCTCCTCTGTAAAAAAGGAGCAAGAGTAGTGTCACTTCACAAGGATATTTTAAGATTTAGGAAGTAATGATAGGCATGTGGTGACTGTGTTAGGATACGAGTCATGTTTTTCTATCATGAACTCTAGAACATTCTTTCCTGCTCCAGTCCATCTGGGGAGGCGCTGCAGCCTCTTTGCTGCTGTCCTTAAACGATGAGGTATGGCCCTTCCCTGGACTCAGTCGTGTTTCTGAGACAAGTTGCTGAGATTCCAAGGAGGCTGCTCTAAAGGGGCTAGGTCAAAGAGAACAAACAGGCAGGATATAAGCAGAGGAGATGAGGGAGGCTTTTCACCTGCAGCGTATGACACACAGCATGAGAACCTCCTTCCAGTCCCCATCACAGCTTCCCACCAACGAGGCCATCTCGAACCCTGGAAACCCCCCACCGCCCCAAAGACATAAAGTCTCAGTCTGAAGCCAGAGTGGAGAGACTAGGAGGCCCCTGGCCAAGCCTTCCAAGATGGAATTTTCTGGCCAGGCATGGCTTCCTCCCCAGACAGTTAGCGCTGGGTGTGCCTCCCTCCTTCAGGGAAGGCTGGGCCCACCCACAGGGACACAGAGTCACCAAACAGGCCTAAAGGGACAGTCTGCAGCACAGAACATAGACACACAAGGTGGAGGAGGGAGAGAAAAGCCGTTCCCGAGAGAAGTGCTCTACCGAGGCAAGTGACTAAGACCGTTATCCTTCTTAGGTATTTTTTATTTTCCCTGCAAGAGACAAAAGTGGCAGAAAATACCTCCAAAGATAAAAGCCCTAAGTGTCAACAACAACAACAAGATAAAATGGAAAGGAGGAATGTTGGAAATAAACAGCTGAGAAAAGAGATTGGTCCTGCAATTGGGATCAAATTCGTGCCTCCCTGAGAGAGGACGGCCCTTCATCCAGAAAGAGGAGATTTTGAAAAGATAGAGAAGCATGATGGAGAGATGGTTCCAGAATGTGTGAGAAATCCCTCTGTCTAACTCCATTCCCTCCTCTCTCTAGCAGGCCCACGCCCCTGTATATGCATACGTGCACATTATGTCTGTCTGTCCTTACAACTGAGACGAGGTGAAGGGAGAGAAGCACTCCTGCCCCAGGACTTCACTGGCATCACTGCATAACACTCATGATAACAACCCATCGCTCGTCAGAGATGCTCCGCAGGCCAGGCTGCGCCGTGCCTGGGTGACTCTCTGATCCCGCAGCCAGCTCAGGCTGTAATTGCAAACACCCTGCCCCCGGGAAGTGTCAGGTTATGTGAAGACACTCGGGCTTTGCTGGTGACTGTAAAATGCAAGTTCAAGGGGACTTTTTAACATCAGAAGCAAAAATATGAGAGTCAAGAGACAGGTCCCCTGTGCCCTGCGGAGGATCACAGTAGCGATAAGAAGAGGGAGGCAATTGCTCTGAAGGTGGGAAAAATAATTTGAAGGCAGCAGAACAGACACGAGGTAATTACCGCTCAGACACGGCGCAGGCAAAGAGGCCCTTGCTTTTAGGAAAACAAGAAGTGAGCAGAACAAGACGGGAGGAGAGGCCTGGCTCTTGTGAGTCGGGTGAAAAGTCAGGGTTTACTTCCTGACAGGAAGGCAGGCAGAGATAGAAAATGACCCCACAAAGGCTCTTTCAGACTTAACAATTTTGTGAGCCAAGTTAGGTATGGGTTTTTCTCAACTTTTCCATTCGTGTTTGGAGAGACAGTGTGCATGTGTGTGCATGCATGAGCGTGTGCATGAGTAAGTGTATGTGTGTGTGCATGTATGTGGGAGTGTGTGCACCTGTATGTGGGATTGTGTGTGCATGTATGTGCATACATGAGTGTGTGCATGTATGTGGGAGTGTGTGCGCATGTATGAGTGTGTGCGTGTATGTGCATACATGAGCATGTGCATGAGTGTGTGTGTGCATGTGAATGTACGTGAGTGTGTGCGCATGTATGTGTGAGTGTCTGTGCATGTGTGTGAGTGTGTGTGAGAGTGTGAATGTGCATGTGTGAGAGTATGTGAGTCTAAGTATGTGAGTCTGTGTGTAGCGAGGTGGAAGGGACATGAAGACTTGAAGAAAAGGGGTACAAGACAGACAGGGGTACAAGGTCTTATTCCAGCTATATGACATTCTAGAAAAGGTCAAACTATGCAGACAGTAAAGTCATCAGTAGTTACTGGGAGTTCGGAGAGAGGGAGGGAAGAATGAACAGGCGGAGCTCAGAGGATTTCCAGGGCAGTGAAATTCTGTGTGATCCTGTCATGGTGAGCACACATCATTATACATTCGTCAGAACCCACAGAAGGTACAGCACATAAGTGGATCCTCGTGCAAACCACGGGCTTTAGTTGATGATGATGTGTTAATACTGGCTCGTTGGCTGTAATTAATGGGCCGCACTAATGCGAGATGCTAAATAATTGGGGGGCTGTGTGGCGGGGGAAAGGGGGAATACGGGAACTGTCTGTACTTTCCACTCAATTTTCCTGTAAACCTAAAACTTTCTAAGAAACAAAGCCTATTAATTTAAAAGAGAGACACAGAGAGAGAGAGAGAGGAGATGTACATGGCAATGCAAGATTAAACATTTAAGTAGTCCCTTCCCATCCCATAACAAGGTTGGCAGTTTTGTAATCTGAGGAAAATTGCATATAGTGTGGCCCAGAAAACACCCTCAGAGTAAAAATCGGGAAGTATCTCGATGTCAACTTGGATGTAATCTAATTTCACCAAAATCCAGGAAAGTAGCTAAAATCCTCCTAGCCCAGCGAAGACAAAGAGAAGGAGCTTCCCATCACGCAGAGCAGCAGGCTTCCTGAGCCATCACTGATGAAAGGCGCTTTCACTCAAATCCATCACCTACTGATACTTAAGCAAAATAAAGTAAAAATGAGTTATGAGAAAAGAATAATAATGCATTTGGATAGCAAGCTCTGATGAAATTTTACAGATGTTCTCACAAGTAGCACCGCTCTGGAGGAGGGTCTGTCTACCGGAGACCCTGGCCCTGAACGAAGCCAGCAGGTGGCAAGCACAAGGAAATATAGCAAGGGATCATGTGAGTATTTTCCAGGAATGTTCTCAAAAAACAAGGGTGCTGTCTCTTATCCAAACAATCCTGTTATTGCCTGGCCTCGCTCTCTTCCAGTGCACTCTCCTCACAGCCACCGGAGAAATCATTCTAAAATGCACACGTCATTGTGCCACTTACTTACCTGACACCAGGTAGTTTTTGTGATATCTCAGGATGACCCAGGCATTTTTCAGCATCTCATTCATGGTCCCTACTTGCTTCAGCACTGGGTGCCCCACTGAAGGTCACAGCTGAGCTGCTTAGTAAGAAGGAAGGCTGGGCTTTGACCCCAAGAATCAGCGCCCTAGTCCGCTAAACTACACTCCCAGGTGTGGGCAAGACAGCCCGATTTAAATGCACTGAGTCAAGAGCAGCCACTTAACTAACTCTCATGGTCAGGGAAGAAGTGGTGAGAAGGATCTCAGAATGTTTACCAAAGGAATTTCCTTTGAGAAAAAATGAAACCATTCCAGGTGGTAGGCATGGACAAGGGCAGGGAGATATGGGATAGCATGGAATATTCGTGGATTCTCAAGACATCCTATACATTTCATTTTAGCAAAGAGCCCCAAATCTTCCAGTAAAGGGAATGGCAGTAATAACTGCAGAAATCCTCAAAGATTATCTTCTCTAAGTATTTGGTATAAAGATGAGCTCTTCTTACCTCAAATTGGAATATTCCAAATTCATTTTAATATTTAAAACTTGCCAGAGACTAGAACAAATCTATTGAGGAAAGAGAAGTCAAATGCTGTGAGTTTTAATCTTTACAGCAATACAGCATCATGGGCTTTCTCCCCATTTCACAGATGAGGAAACGGAAGCTCCACGAGGACAAGTGATCTCAGGCAGTCACACTGAGTGGCAGGTTATATTTTGTTCTCAATTATTCACTCTCTTTCCTGTAAGACTATTACACATTCTTGCCCATTGCTGTGTGGCTCACGGTGCTCCTCTGTAGGCAGAATACACTTGCCTACCCTGATAACGGGACGGGCCATGTGACTCGCTTGCACTAATGGCACAAGAACAGATGTGCCACTGCCATGTCTGAGCAGAAACTCCAAGAGGCTTACAATTCTCTGCCTTCTCTCTTGCTCTTTCCTTCTGCCCCAAGAACAGCTCATAGCCTGGGTCCTGGGATAAGAAAGCACAGGGAGCACAGCTATTGCATCGACCCACAGCTGAATGACAAATGAAAGCTTGTGAGTCAATGAGCTCTTGGGGCTGTTTGTTACTGCAGCCAAGCTGACTAACACAAATGCAGACCTGAAGCCAGAAAAGACATCTCTGCCCAGTTTATACAACTTGTAAGTGATGAAACCTAGACTTAGACCCATTTCTATTTGGTTAAAAGTCTGTGCCCTTTTAATAATTAGAGTTATTATGGGAAGCCCAAATTGTTTAAAGTCGATCATGTAAGACCACATCTCAGGCAAGAAACCAGGACACTATCTCTGAAGTCCCCTTATTCCATGTTTCCCATGGAGTCTCCATCCTTCCAAGCCCTGACAGATTTCAGCCTGAAGTATCCATTTTTTTACCTTAATGATTTCCAAGATAAGAATAAAATCTCTGACCCTGCCACTTATGCTGAGCATTCTGTTACGACCTGATGATCAGGCTCCTGCTCCGATTGTCTCCCCTACAGACATCCCCACACTGAGGTTAGACCACAACACTCCCTGGCTTAAAACTTTTTGGTGGCTTCTCTCTGCTCTCAGAATTGAACCCTAAATGGCCTGGCTCTTGCCACCCTCTCCTAATTCATCACATAACGTTCTCTTCCTTGTTTATTATATGACAGACAAAATGACATCTTTTTAGTCAACAAATGGCCCAAGCCACTTTCTCCCATGTGGGATCCTTTCTCTCTCAAAAGCTCTTCCATCTCATCTTTATGGCCTCAGCTCAGATATCAGAAATGATACTATATATAGTGTTGCCCAAATCCTTTTTCAGATCCCTCTTCTGGGTCACTCAGGAAATGTACTTTCCAGCCTGTTTGACATTAGGTGTGACCATGTGACTGACTCTGGGCCACTGAGTGGAAGTGACGTGTATCCAGCTGTTGGGCTGCGCCCTCGTCCAGTCCCCCCTTCCCCTGCCTCGGATCTCGACCACACCATTTACTTTCATCTCTGCCACGCCACTGTCTTTACTTTACTTAGGACATTTGTCACCATCAGGAGCTATCTTCTTAATTTATAGTTACCAGATCATTTGCTGTTTTCTATGTAAACTTGAAGCTGTAAGAAGGTAGGGCCTTTGTCCGTCTTGTTAACCATTCTATCACAGTGTTCATCATAGTGGCTACATATAATAGATGCTCAATTAATATTTCTGAAATACATAAATAGGTGAGGGAATAAATCAATAGAGCTCTTGCAAAAACAAAACCAGTCAATTTATGGAAAGCAGTTAGCAGAGGCCCTGATAGAGTATAAGCACTCAAGAAATACACCTAATTATGAACATGAAGAATTGTGACCAAAGGGCTTTTCTTTCATTTCTACACTGTGGAGAGGAAAGACACAGAGATGAAGTTAGGACTTGGGACCAAAGGTCTATAAGAGGCAGGCTCAGCCTTGAAAATCAAAATCACACATGTAAGCAGAATAGAGGTGGCCTGGGAGAACAGTCCCTGGGAGGAGTAGACTGATGGTGAGAGTGGGCTCAGCTTCCTGAGTCAGAACGTTTTCCCACAAAGGCAAGATGATACTACTAGAATTGTTGGTGAGGGTCTGACATGTTGGGATCAGGACGTCACCCACCTTGTGCATTAGCACCACGGAGTCTCTTATAAGAATTATGTCACACATTTAGCATGCATTTATGGGGCTTAGCCTATGTGCCAGATTTTGGCTGGGTTCCGTAATTAAAGGATAAATTAATCACCATCCCTGCCCTCAAAAAACCAGAGGGAGAGACAGGCATGGAAATAAATAATGAACAATAAAATTTGGCCAGTGTTCTGACAGCAGGGTGGACCAGAGGAGGAGAGAACAAAGAAGGAGCCACCTCCATCCATGGAGTCACGAAGGCTGCTGGAGGTGACCTCTCAGATAGACCCTAAAAGACAAGGATAAGTTTCCAGAGAACAAGTAGTGGGATGGGCATTCTACGTAGAGAGAACAGTGTGCTCAAGGCATAGAGACACGCAAAGGCTTTCCAAATGTGAGAAACAGTGGCAAGTTCCGGTGATCGAAGCATAAGGTGAGTGCATCCTATGTGTATCGGAATGGATGGCTTTGCTCCCTGCATCTGAAAGACACGTGGGAAATAGACACAATAAAAAAAAAAAAATCACACAGGAATAAAATAAATACCAATAGTGGTAAAAAAAAAAAAAGGGATTTGATTGGTTTTGCATATTTTGTTTTGTTGTAGTGTTTGTTTATTTGTTTGTTCAAGCTGAAAACAGAGATAATCTCTGACATCCAATCTCTGTCAGGTTCTTTTTGAAATGTATTACTCAAACAATGTTGGACCAGCAAAACAGAAAACTCAAAATTAGGAAAGAATGACCCAGAATACGACCACCCTAAAAACCATGTGCTCACATCCCCATGTTCCTTCAAGGCTACAGCCGGACCAGCCCGCCCCTTTCTCGGGAGGCTGAACAAATGGAAACAGGATTTGACTGCATTTCAACCATGGCAGAGCGCTTCAGGGGCCCCTGGAGGAGGTGTACGAAATGCCTGTCCCTGGAGAACTGAAACTGGAGATTGATTATGTATAAACCTGCCTGAAAGAGAGGCCGGCTATGGTCCACTCTTGAAGTTTTAGATCTCTAGAATAAGGAGACTTGGTGTATGTCTCTAGTTCATAGATGTTTTAAAATTTGAATCTAGAGACATAGGACCCTCCCACTGTGCTGGGGGTGGAGTGGGGGCTGTCCATGGAGGGTGTTCAGGAATCCAGGAATCACCTGAAATTGCATGCCTACAGTTTTTGTAGATATTTTGCAGGTAGAGGGTCCTTTACTTAGTGCAGAGTTGGTGTGTGGTTTAAGTTTGAGGGCGTTTTTAGTTGTTTTCTGTTTACTCACCAGATCTCATTGGATCAACATGTTTCTAACTTATTGTTCCGAAGCCTGGGAACTGAACAAGCCTGACTCCTGGTTCTTGGCAAAGGATAGAGCTTTTTTCCTACGTAGTCCCTCAGAAAGTCCTGCTATTTGTGCTTGCAAAACACATCTCAAATGTGTCATGTGTCTCCATCTGGATCACTGAGGCCCTGGCCAGGCCACCGCCATCGTCTCTCCCCAGAACTAATGCCACAGACTTCAAGTAGGTCTCTTTTGTCCACCCCTTCCTTGCTAAAACTTATTTTTCACAGAGCATCTTGAGCAACTTTTTTTTTGCACTCTACACATCTGACAAAGGGCTGATAACCAGAATCTATCTAGAACTCAAAAAAATCAATAAGAAAAAATCAAACAACCCCATCAATAAATGGGCAAAGGAAATGAACAGAAACTTTTCAAAAGAAGACAGAAGGATGGCCAGCAAACATATAAAAAAATGCTCAACATCTCTAATCATTAGAGAAATGCAAA
>RJWJ010032378.1:0-18550 GCA_004363605.1 Indri indri
CATTCCGCTGTTCACTGTCTGGGGTGACCTCAGCTCCTTTAGGAAGTGAAATGTTAAGCCTCCTCCTCTTAGAGATGGTGGCTCTCCAAAGCGACCCACTTAGGAGTGAGATGGACACCCTTCTGCTGAACAGAGACCCCAAATGCACTCTGCAAAGGCTTAAAAATGAAAATGGGAAATGGTCGGGGGTCAGAGTTGCTAGACTTAGCATGAGCACACACACTCCTGCCCCCTCCCCACCCCTCCCCTGCATGCAAAGAGTTACATGTGCAATTTTGGACATACTTCTACTAAAAAAGTATTCGTTGTTTATCTGAAATTCAAACTTAACTGGACATCCTGTATTTTATTTGGCAAACTTATTGCGGACGAGAAGAGTGAGCAGAGGACTTGCCAGTGCCCAGTCAGCTGTTTGCCATGTCTTCAGCAACAGCGAACAGGCAGGGCCAGGGGAAGACTGGCTTTATAGGTTTACCCTGGGAAAGGAGAGAAGTAGCTCTCTCCCCCGTAAGTGGCAACCTGAAGCAAAATGAGAGCTGCGGGCTTGTCCAGTAATTGGTTTTACTTTCGTGGCAGTTCCATTTATTTAACACTCGTGAGAAAGAGCCTCTTAACCAAAGATGTGTTTATCACTGGGTGGGACGGAGGGCAGAGCAGGCCACTGTCCCACAGACTACGCCCAACATCTGCAAGAATGAAGGCCCTTTTTAACATCAAAAAATGTCTCAGACCCCTCTGTGGGAGTCATATGGCTAAAATATGTGGTTTAGGAAAAGACACGTGCACATGTGCATTCTTGGGCCCCTTGCCATAATTCCTTGCCAAAGCCCTCTTGAAGGTGAGGGCCTCAAGCTGGAGACACAATTGCCAACGGCCCCAAGGCACCTGCCACCCTCTCCTCTCACATCTCAGAGGTCACCACCTTTGTGATGCTAGTACATTCTCTGGTCACTTCTTTGTGTCCCTATGATAAATCTTCAAGCCCACATCTACAAAGGCTTCTCTGACAACTCTAGTCAATATCAAGCTCGCTTTCTGACCTTATATCACACTGACACTCAGGGCCACACAGGAGAGCTTGGTCTCTCCAATAGACTGTGAGTCTATTAAAAAGGGCCCATATCTTGTTCCTCTGTATCTACCCCATTGCCTAGAAGAGGGGTGAGCCCATTGGTAAGCCCTCAAGAAACATTTGCATAATGACCGGACTGAGAAGGCTGTTGATCATGGCGCCTACAGAAGCAAGGACACATCCGCTACCATAAGACCTCTCCTCCTGAGGCAGGAGGAACTTTTTACCCAGGCCACAGGAAGTAGCCATGTTTCTTCCACGAGGGAGAGCCAGTTCTTGGGAATGATGGAGCAGGAGTAGCACACACGTGGCACAGGGCCAGAAGCACCCAAGGCACTGTATAGAGAAGCCTCTATGGGTTCTAGCTGATTGTCTAATCCCTCTCATCTTCTAATTGTCTTCCTTAATGGGCAATGTCCCAAACCAGGACTAGTATAAATAGGGGACCTTGTAGTTATCTACAAGAACTCTAGATTGATAACCACTATCTCTATCAATAACTCCTGACCTACCCTTCAGGATACATCAAGGATTCTGTGCTGCTCCAGGACAGTCAACTCAATGTACCAAAGAATCTCAGGCCACAACAGGATCTTTCAGGTGTACCCCCAAAGTACCATCTCCTGCCTGTCTTCCCTCCATTTTGGATTCAACAAGGAAAATCTTTTGATCAAGGTACATGTTGATTTTATGACCAGTTCTCAAATATTTGGATTTTTAACACCTTAAAATGGAGTTTCCCAAAATAAGGTCCTGGGATTCTGGGTGTTACATGGTCCTCCTCTGTAAAATGAAGGGGTTAGTCTAGACCAGCACCATCCAATAGTACTTTTTGCAAGGATGAAGTGTTTTGTATGTGCTGTCCTATATATTAATAGTAGCCATTAGCCACATGAAGCTATTGAATACTTGAAATGTAGCTATTGCAACTGTGAAGCTGAGTTTTTTATTTTAATTAATTTACATCTAAATATCCACATGCAACTAATGGCTACTGTATTGGACAGTGTAGGCCTAGACTCATCTTAGATGATTTCTTACATCTGTTCCACTCTAACATAGTTTAATCCTGTGATTTTTGTGGCAATATAATGTGAAAAAAAATAAGCCTTGGGTCATAAATCTGTATTGCAGTGGCTATTCTCTCAGTTCCTAGTTGTAATATCTTGTACAAGTCACTTAAGCTCGTTGAGCTTCTGTTTGCTCATCTCTGTAATGGGCACAATAAGACCTCATTACCACGCAGAAGATTATTGTGTGCTGTCAGTACCATGAGGATTTTACCTGTCAATATTACTTTTGGGAATTAGAAGCACTCAAAGAGCCAGAAGTTGTCTTTGGTAAGGGAGATGGGAAAAGATGATTAGGGAGCAGTAGGGCCTTGGCTAGAAAAGAACAAGAGCCCAACATAATACAAAATGTTGTTCAAAATAAAAAAGAAATTTTGAAGAAACATTGGTGGTGCCTGACCAAGCCTTATCCTTGGGGAAAGGATCTGAGAGGTTAAGTAGAGAACCTGGCTTAATGAATGAGTAGAGAACAGGGCAGGTTCTCAGAGCCTGAGGCCGTTAAACATTCCAGCCACACACCTCGCTGAGTCTTGTCTCTGGCACCAGGGAATTCTGGTCATAACCTGATGTGTCATAACACACATGTAGTTTGTCTATATGAAATATGTGGGTCACGCAATTCTATTTCTCTTTGTAAATTAATACCCTGGTCTATCCATGAATCTCTATGCATTTTGCTAAAGTGGGTCAATATCCTGAGGCCAGTTGACTCTGGGGCACTGAAGAGATTGATTTCTGGGCCATCCATGTCCTGGGGAGTGGTGAGCTCATCCATGTAGTTCCCCTGTGTGGGCACTCGCTGCCCTTCTCAGGGTGGCACACTATCTCACCATTGCCTATGCCTTTTCTCTTCAAAAATCCTGCTGTCTCCAGTTAATATCCTTACACTTTGATGCCCTACGATCCCAAAACATTGAACAGTGGATTGCATTGCTTCCATTTTATGGATGGATGAACACTGCACACCTAAGGGGTAAAGTGACTTCCCTAACTGATGCCATATACCAAGGAGCTGCCACAATTAGGCAGAAAACAGACAGGCTGTATAGAATAGTGATTAAACATGTGGCCATTAGCACCAGATTCCAAGCCATGTGGCCGCTCTGGGCCTTGGTCCCTCATGCATAAAAAGGAGATGGCCATACCCACTTTTCCTCTTAGGGCTGGATGTGGGACTTAAATGGGGTAATGCAGTAGCTGGCACATAGTAAGTGCTCAACAAACAGTAATTGTAGACCTTCCTAGCTTGTGTATTTTAAGTATAATTACTAACTAATTGCAAGGTCCAATTGCTCATGATCACAGGGACCAAAAAAAAAAATCAATTTTAAAGAAGCAAAACGAGCTCAGAGGCTGGAACTTGAACTCTGACTTATTGTTTTCATTGGTTTTAACTGTTTTTCCCTGTTACCCTCCCTCTCTTTGCCAGACACTTTATCTGGAGAAGTAGCAAAAGTCCTGGCTGCAAATCCCAGATCTCCCACAGTGTGATGGTGGCCAAGTCACTTGTGCTCCCTGCATCCTCAGTTTGCTCACATGTAAAATGCAAATATAATATCTGCATTCCTTCCTCCCTGGGTTGCTGTGAAAAATCATAGGAGAGGACAGAGGTAGAAAGCTCTGTAAAAGCTCTAAATTGCTACCCCAATGCACATTATTTGGGTTATCCGAATCCATATTTGAGATATAGAGAGACTAAGTTTTGTGGTCTCCTTTCAACAATTGAAACTTCTACTACTTTGCTTGCAAACCTGTTTCTATTAAGCATAGACAAATGAGCCAGATGATGATGTTAACTGAGAAAAAAATCCTTCTTTCCCCTCACATTAGATTGAGTCACATATTCAAACTCATCTGGGATATAGCAAAAGGGAAGATTGTCTCTCTGTATCCCCCCACGCACAATGCCCCAACTTAGACACTATGATATATGAGACTGTTCAGTAAGCGAGCAGTCATTTGGCTAGAGTTTTACTCCACCCTCAGAAAGGCATTTGGTTCCAGGTAAATCTGAGTGGGAAGGATGGGCCTAGGGTCTGACTTGACCCCAAGGGATCATTCTAGAATACTACAAAAGGTCTTTAGTGCCCCCATCTGTGGAGGGAGTTGAGGTCCTCTTGGGGGCAGGCCTAATGTGGCCCTGGGCTGCCTCAGATTGAGGAATCCCAGGGCCCAACAGGCTTGCCTGGGCCACTAAAACCTGAGCAGACCCTCTGAACTAGAGCTTGAGCCTGCACCTCTTCCACCAACACTCTCAGCATCAGTTCAAACCCAGACAGCCTTTAGGAGCCAACGGGCAGAGGAAGGGGAGCTGGAGGGAGGGAGTAGCCCTCTTTACCTAGTGACACTAAGGACAGAAATGACAAGGGAGGTGAGGGCTGGGGAGCACAGAGGGAAGGTGAGGCTGGCTGGGGAGGAGAAGCAGCTCCCAGAAGGCCAGGGCTCCACCACACACCGGGCCCCTGCGGGCTCCCAGAGCCCCTGGTCGAAAGACAACCCCGCATTGTTCCACAGAGCTGAATGCTGGGAATGGAAGTATTGCTAAAGCTTGGCTCCACACAAGGAAGGCTTGCCAGACTGTTTCAGCAATAAATCTACCTGAAGTGATGAAAATAGCTGCAGGACCCTTTAAACCATTGATGAAAGATTTGTTAACTATGTTGGAGTCATCTGTTGACTCAGATCCTTCCTGAGTGTTGCAGGCAGGGTAAGTTCAGAGAGCTAAGCAGCAGTGCCCCTTACTGCATTCAGCAGAGGTTTTTCCACAAGTAAACAGCCAGGAGACAGCCCAGGAACCCAAGAGCTTGCTTCAGACAGAGCATCTCAATGACAACAGAGCAGGGCTACAAGCCACACCACTGCCATCTGCTAATCCCTTGCAATTTACAAAGGACTGTGGTATTCATTGTCTTATTTGAGCTCCAGGCAACTTTGGAAGAAAGCAAGGGCAAGAAATCAGTATCTCTGTTTTACAGAAAAGGAAACTGTGTCCAAAAAATGAACCAGGGTTGAGTCTCCTGACTTGTGCTGCAACTCTGTTTCCACCCACCTGGCTGCCACTTCCATGGCGGCACTGTCAGAAACAGAGAAAATGGAGGAGGAACAAGGCCTTGAACACTTGTGCTCAGAGAAGCAAGAAGGGAGGCAGTTTGGAGGCAGCAATAGCACCACACCCATTTCTGGGGTTACAAGCTGACCCGCTGTTCACCTTTGCAGGTCAACAGGGCCCGGATGGAGGGGAAGCTGGGGCTGGTGGACACGTGGACCAGGGCCCTGTAGCCAAGAACCGCAGCAGTGAGGGGACTCACTTGCGGCCACTCAGGAAGCAGCCCTGGCAGGAAGATGAAGCCAGGGCAGAGGTACCATTGCTGATGCACTCCCCTGTCGTCATTTCCTTGACTTCATAGAAAATTCTCCCTCCCTTTGCTGCTTCTTGGGGACCTCCAGAGAAGAGTACATTGACCCTTTTGACCACTGTTTCCCAAAGTGTCATCTGTGGAACCCTAGCATTGCAAGATGTTTCATTTAAAAAAAAAGTGTGTGTGGGGGGGGGTGGATTTTGTAGCCAAATACATCTGGGGAATGCCACGTAACGTATTCTCCTCCCAGAAAGTCACGGTGCACATCTGGATATAGAGCACTTCCAAAAGTTCTGCAGTAAAGTTACCAGCTTAATTTTGTTTAGCTCTGGGTTTTCCAAGCTTGTTTAACCACAGATCCTCCCCTGACTCTTCATCCATCTAGAAAAAAGGGGTTTTGGCCTTAGACTTGGAAAACCCTTGGTTTGAGTCCTGCTTCTTACTAGTTGTGGTGAGCCTGTCCAAGAAACGTAACGAAATTTGAGCCTGAATTACCTCTTCTGTAAAATGGAGCTGTTATCAGATATATCTCACAAGGTTACTATGAGAATTAAACAAGTTAAAATGTAGAAACACTTTCTAAACTCTAAGGCGTGCACATGTGTGTTTGTGTGTATATGTGTGCGTGTACAAGATAACAGTTGTTCAGAGCAACATAGACAACATCTGCTCTCATCTTGAATAAACTCATTTGACTTACAAGAAGGTCATATGCCAAGGAGAACAGGAAAGGAGGAGAAGAGCCACACAGTGGATGGAGAGAGGGGAGAGACCTTTCATGATCGATAAAGACAATGATACTAGCACTTCATTTTTGATTTTTAATTTTTTTTGCAACAAAGCACTCTATGTCAGGCATGGTTAAATGTCGTTTTTTCTGTCAGCAATCATAAAATGTTTTATTATAATAAACAGCATTAGAGATCTTGCTATTATCACCTATTTTTCTTCTCAGCCTGCAAAAGAAATATCATCCTCAGAACCACAAGTGTAGCCACGAGGGCTAACTGTTAAAGGAACCTGCTCTATTCCTTTATGATGGCCTGTTTACAGGAATGTGTGTCTGTTGTTCCCTAGGACACGGCAACAGAGAATCACCTGCGTGTCTATGCTTCAAAGGAAAGCCACAATGAAAAAACACAGAAAACCAGGAAGTCCTTTGGGCATGCCCGCATCGATCCTCCTTGGCTCCTGAGTGACAAATCTCACGTTACATTCTATGGAAGTGCCTTCCCCAATAGGAAGGCAGATTTTAGTGGTAAGAACCCAAATGTCTTGCTCATTGATCTGGGCAAACTTAGTCATGCAGAGTTCATTTGCGAACACTGAGACATACTAATGTCACTTCCTTGTGCCATTCACCTTAGAAAATAATAGCCAGAGTCCAGCTGGATGTGGGAATGAGACTGTGACAGACTCCTCTTTACCTAGTGCTTAGTAGCCACACACATTCTGAAATCACATCACCTGGGATCAAATTATCCCCTACTTACTAGCTGTGATCGTGGGTAAATTATTTAATCTCGCTGAGGCTCAGTTTTCTCATCTGTAGAATGGGGACAATAATTCTTCCATAAGGCTATTGTGGCGATTCAGTAAACTAATATATATAAAATACTTTACATAATTATTTTCCCATATTTCATACTCAATACATATTATTATTACTATCATGATCATTCTTTCCATCACTTGACAGCAAGAGTCCAACCCAGATAACGAGACAGACTGCAGCTTCCTGAACACAGCCTCAGCCAAAGCCATGGCTATCTCAGCACCCAGCACTCTCCCTGCCCATCTTCCCGTGAACCAAAAAGTGATCAAAGTTGAAAGTCAGCTAGTCATCTCCATACCGGCAACTAATAAGTTCTCATTCCCATCCTGTTTCTACAGACAAACCAAGGACTATGAAACTCCACGAGGCCGGAAGTGGCCACTTGTTACAGGAGCCTCCTGCCGAAAGATGCCTTTTCCCTTCTGTAGCCTCTGCTACTGGCTCAGAGAAAAACACCCCTGGGGACGTGAAAAAGAAAAAGGTTGTGTGTATGTGAGTTTGTGTATGTGTGTGATTAATCCCAATCCAGAAATGAGGTGACTCAAAGAGATGTCTCAACAGAGAACTGGCCTCTCTAGCTTCTGAGCTCACCAGGTGGAGCTGGGATAGAGCTGCAGTAATTTACTAAATGTTGAAAATCGTGAAGTACAAGGAATTTCAGCTGCCCCAGATGGTACCTTAAAGTATATGTTATTACCACACTCAAAGGTCTATCACCTTTGAAAACGTAGGGGAAATTTTGCAAATGTAGTAATTCCCTTCAGAAGTCAAGTATACCTTCTTCCTCAGAGATGTCCTGGGCTATCTCTGGCCTGGTCCTGCCTTGCAATTCTATATGGGCCTTCAGTGGTGCGAAGTCATCAGTGATGAACAGAAACAAGGAGGGGCTCCAGAATGTTCTGCCCTGTAGCAACTGTGTGAACATGAGGTCGCTCACACCCTCTGGGCCACAGTGAACTGATCTGTGTGCATGGATAGTAATGCTAACTTCACAGGGCTGATGGAAAGATGAGACGAGATGATGTACTTCCAGTAAAGTATGCTGTGTCTGATTGGGATTACAGCATTGTTGATTAATTGCAAGGATTTGTGTCATCTGAAGAGGCACTACAGGTGGTCCAAGTGCCAGTGAGAGAGGTTGTTTTCAGTGTTCAGGATTTTCTCCTGATTTTCACAGATTTCCTATGCCTGAGTTGATCTAAACCTTTCCATCCACACCAGAAGGGCCTCTGTCCTCCCAGGTTCCTTTGGACCAAGAGTAAACAGCAGGTCTGACCAGCCAGACTCACCACAGGCCAAAGGAAAGCCCTCGATCTCGCACCCTGGTCAGCCCAGAACTGGGCCAGCCTCAGAGGAAAGGAGTCCCTTCCCTCACCCATGTCTATGGTTTAACAGAGGAAAGCAATATTTTCCACTACATTAAAACTCTGTGTAAATTTTTTATTTTTTTTTTTTTTTTTTGAGACAGAGTCTCACTGTGTTGCCCGGGCTAGAGTGAGTGCCGTGGCATCAGCCTAGCTCACAGCAACCTCAAACTCCTGGGCTCAAGCGATCCTCCTGCCCCAGCCTCCCGAGTAGCTGGGACTACAGGCATGTGCCACCATGCCCGGCTAATTTTTTCTATATATTTTTAGTTGTCCGATTAATTTCTTTCTATTTTTAGTAGAGACGGGGTCTCGCTCTTGCTCTGGCTGGTTTCAAACTCCCGAGCTCAAACGATCCGCCCGCCTCGGCCTCCGAGAGTGCTAGGATTACAGGTGTGAGCCACCTCGCCTGGCCTCTGTGTAAATTTTTAATTAGAATAAAGAAATTAAGTCTTGGCTTGTCCGCCATACCTCACACAAATGTTTTGACTTTCCACATCAATTTCTCAATGCAAACCTTGTCAAACAAAATGCACAAGGTCAGTATTCAAAAAAGGGCAGTTGGTGGGCAGTCGGCATTTGGACAGTGAAGGTCTCTAGCAACATAAAGATCCTATGTGCATGTTTGGTTAATCATTTTCTTAATGTCTCAAAATTATAAATATTACCCTTAATATATTTGGTTGAATTTCCTTCCTCAATCAACTCTAAGTACATAGGATGCTTATGTATGTTTCTGATCATTTTTTTTCTTTTTGAGCACTAAAAAAGAGACACCAGAAGGGCTCTGTCTTCTCTGGTTCCTTTGGACCAGGAGCAAACAGCAGGCCTGGCATTTTGATTTTTCCTCCTGTGAAATTGAACTCTCTGAAAACCAACACACTTATACATTTTACGGAGTTAAGTTCATATGTTGAGAGTTGCACACTGAAAGGGGAAATTTTCAGCAACTTCTGAAAAATTGGAAACAGGAGGCTCTAACTACTACCCCCAGCGTATCTCTCATGTATACAGTACACACATACTTTTTTTTGGACAGAGAAAAACTAGACCAAATTAGTGGCTGATTCTGACACGCGATGATTTTTTTTTTCAGCTATGTTCATATTGCAGAAGTGTGGAGAGGTTTAGCTTTTATGCTAGGAGCTAGATACACTCTAATGAGAGGAGAGTCCACTCTCAAATATCTTAGAAATAATTCTAGTTTCAAACACTATTGTAATTACATCTATTAGCTCATTTAATCATCACAATGACTTTATGAGGTAGATAGTATGATTACTCCTCTTTTACAGAGGAAGAAATGGAGTCTTAGAGAGGTTAAGTAAGGTGAGCAAATGCAAGTGCATATTCCTATTTTCTGCCCCTTCTTACCTGAAAGCTTGCAGTCAAATGTTGTGCACCTTGCTTTTTTTCCTTAACAACGTATGCCAAGATTTCTCCCTATAGGTACATAGAGATCTCAGCTACATCATTTTGATCCTCAGTTTCCCTAGCTGCAAAAAGAAAGACTATATATCCTCTCAAAGGCTTAAGTTTGTCATGTTTATAATTTTCAGAGGCAGGATAAACAGAGGCATATGCTGAGCTCCCAAGAGACCAAACAGCACCACTGAAGTTAGATAGCCAGCTCCCAGTTTGGTTAGCTTTACTTCTCTCAGCAGCTGCTGGTGCAAGAGATACACACAATAAGATATTAATGCAATATCATTTGCCCCCTGCAGGCAGCAGGGCTTGGATACCTGCCTTGTTGGTTATGTTTTTAAATTTTCTCCAGGTGCCAAAGGCTTTGAAATTACCTTCTATCTCAGAAGAACCACCCAGAGTCCTGGACTGCCTAAGGAGCCAATTTAAAGCCAATCAGCCCCCAACAGAGCTCTTCATAGTCCCAGTGGAGATTCATTTCCACACCCAACATCCCCCAAGAGAAAAAGCCTGCAGAAGAGGTAGGTCCCGTGTGCATGGGCACTCCTGAGGGAACTCAGGTAGGCCAGGAAGGACTGGGCTGTGGGGTTCTGCCAATCCAACACACTCTGACATCATGGCTGACATTCCCCGTGGCTATCCTCTTCAGAGAATTTTTTTTTTAAGAAGGAAAAAGGGTAAAATCTAGAAGTAGGTCTCTTCTGGTCATATTCAATTCAATTTTAAAAATATTTTTTAAGACCTTCATTAAGCAGTGCATTTTGTTAAACTGTAAAAGAGAAAGGAAGACACGCATACACATAAATAAGTCCAATGCACCATAGGTGTTATAAAAGTACGAGAATTTTCAGGCAGCTCATGAAAAAAGAAATAATGTAAAGCAACACAACTAAAATTGAAATTGAAAATAAAAAACCTGGTTAAAAAGAGTAGACAAATAGATGTTATCAGACATCTGGGATGAATACATTGCTTTAGGTAAGCACTAAATTTGGCTGAGTTTCCTGGCAGCCAAGGTAAAAATGATACTTTGATCTTTGCATCTTCATTTTATAAAAGATGAAAGTTTGTCCAAAGAGTCATTTTCCTGATTCTGAAATAGGTTATTACATAACAGATGACCTCTGCAATCTTTGTCAAGGCAGAGATTTTGTACTTCTAAGCAAAGTTCTAAGAGAATATGGACAAGGGAGAAATCAATTCTAACTGGGGACTTAGGAAGGCTTTTTGAAGGAAGCTTCTGAGTGACCTCTCACATTGTGTCACAAGGAGAAATTCTTCCTAACCTTCCTAAGTCATTCTACAGTACTGTTGTCTGAGACACATTCTTGCTCCTGGGACCTCTTGGGCCATCTGAGGCAAAACGTGACTCCAATTTTAGGAGGATCCTAGTTCTGAGTTATCTAGAAACTTGAGCAGAAACTGCCACTGATTTCTTAGATAGCTTTGACTCCTGGGAATCATACGGGCAGCCATTTTGTTCTAAAGCTGTTTGGAATTCTCACTGTGAAGAAGACTGCCTAATTGTTGCAACTAAAAGATCAGTCAAAGAAAGGGGAAATAAAGGAACTATGTGGGGTGATGAAAATATTCTAAATCTCGGTTGTGTAGATTATACATTTGTTAAAACTCATTGAATTGTACACTTAAGATCTGTGCATTTCACTATATGCAGATTTTACCTTTCTAAAATATTACTCAGCTCCTTAAAACACACACACACACACACACACACACACACACACACACAACCCAAAACATGGTGTTTTAAAATGTAGATCTTACTATTATTCAGGTGTGGTGTGGCCAACAGATCAGGAGACAATCGCCACTGAAAAGATAGTTTGTTACCCACAGTTCCCAAGAAGAGGGGCATGCCACGTCATGCAGGCACACAGGGAAGCACCAGGGTTAGTCAGAGGCAGAAGTGAGGGAACTGGGCAAGAGTCTTTATTGTGTTTTTTGCGGAAGGAATGAGCAGGGCAGGGCAAGCAGGCTAAGCAGGTTTAGGATTGGCAAGTTTGAATGATTCATTGGGCTCTGGGACATAGGGGATGTCCCTAGTTGTCTGCTACTAGCCCTGGGGTAAATAGGGCAAGTGAATAGTGGCCCAGCAGTGTAACAGTTTGGTAAAGGAGGTAGTTCTAGATTAATTGGTTTGCATATAACAATGCACCCCCAGGTAAGAGGTCATTTACTATCTCTAGGAATTGGCTAGCCCTGGGAGGGACTGACTCCCCAGGGTCAGTCAGGTCCCAGATGTCAAAATATCAGAATAAAAAGATATACTTAATACAAAGAGAGACAAGACTATCCACAGTTGCATTAAATCTGATTATTTTCCATGATGATCCCAACGGGAAAATCAGGAAGACCACCGGGCTATCATGAACCAGATTCTTAAAGCTATTAGATGCATCGAGCTTGCCAACACATCACCAAAAGAAAAATAGGAATAAAGTACAAAGAACACGAATCCATTGAATTCTTCCTTCTTTTACATGTCAGGAAAATATATATATACATATACATACATATATATATATATATATATATATATATATATATATAAGTTCATGCAACTCCAGAACCAGCTGAATCCAGCCCTCAGAAAATAATATGTGGGCAGTATTTTTCTAAGTCTCTAAGCGCTGTTAACTTTTTCTCTCAAGCAGGGTCTTATCCTGTGAGGATAAAGATGTCCTCCTGCAATTCCATGCTGAGCTCTTACCTGTTAACCTCTGCAGAAAGGATATGCCTCTTAAAAGCTCTTGCAAAAGAGCAAAAATCACCTGATTGGCCAGGTGTAGGCCATGTGCCCACCCTGAAACCAATCACTGTGGCTAAGGCAATAAGGTCGTCTCATGCCAGGCTTCAGTGACATGCGCATCCCTGGAGTCAGGGAATGGACACAGCTCCACCCAAACCACATGGTGTGAGCAGGGGAGGGGTAGGTCCCCCAAAACAAGAGCAGACATCTACTACAACTTGGCTTTCTCTTTGCCTCGTAGGTGCTGCACGCCCTGAGTCAGACCCAGAAACAGAAGAAGAGGCCAAGCCTTTATGGAGGCCTCCCCTGAAGCATGTGTCATTGGAAAGGCCACGGGTGTTAACGGTGCATCTCCCAGTGGACACAGGAAGGGACAGGGACAACTTCCCGCCTCAAGGTAGCTCCTCCTTCCTTTCCACATCCCTCAGGAATCTCTCTCTGAAGGGAAGCAATCCAAGACACGCAAGGGTCCTCAGCCAAGAAAAAGGAGGCTGGAAGGGAGGTTAGTCCATCCCCGGACACTTAAAGATGGCTTTTGTTCAGGCAGCAGCTGGCTTAACCAAAGTGCTGAAGTAAAACTAACTTAGTATCTAGCTCGCAAACTGCTTACTCACCAAATCATCCCCCTACGAACACTTCCTGGTTGCAGATGTAAAATGGCACCAGACTTACTAAAAAAGTGCTGCATGCCCTATACTTAATCCTATGTTTTTAAACAATGAAATTTCTTTTCTAATCTGGTTATAAATATGTATTCATTAAAAAGTCCATAATATCAGTAAAAGTCTTCACTCCAATTTTTCAAAACAGCATATAGACATTTGAAATTATACACATGGATGCATCTAAGCGTATGTGTTTATGTGTTGGATAGGTTGGAAGCAATGGGCCATATTTAGAAAGCTATTCATTTAAAAAAATTGAACCTCCTTTCCAAAAAGGCATGTGCAAGACCATAGTATCACAAATGCCAAGTGATCTCTGACTAGTGGTATCAGAAATAGAAGGATGCACATTAATGTGTATGGAGCTCTCCCTCTGTGCCAGGCACTGTTCTTAGTTTTTAGCATGTATTATCTCAGGTACTCCTCACAACAATCCTATTCGCATTTTACAGATCCAAAAACTGAAGCCCTGAGAGATAAGTAACTTGCTTGAGGTCACACAACTGTAAGTGGCCTTGCCAGGATTGGAGATCAGGCCTTCTAGTGCCAGAACCCACGCTCTTACCCGTTGTGCTGTTCTGCCTTTCAGAACAAACAAATCAATGAACCTAGGTCAGGACGTTCTTGAAACATGTAGGTTTTGAGAATGTCCTTTGATTATTGGGGCAAAGGTTTGTTTGGTCTATCTCTTAAGTGAGAGTTAATTATCCTAAAGACTTTGAAGTTTCTCCTTTAAAAAATCCAAATATGGGCAAGGTGTCACTATGTGTGCAAACAGGTAAGAAAGCAGCTTTCCACCTGTGGCCACAATGTCAGGTGCACAGCCAGAGCCATGAGATAAACAACCACACTGAATTTTGTCCTCAGTATGGTTCATCTTGCACTGCCCTCCACTTGTTTGGAACTGCCATGTCCACCAGGGACTGAGTGTCTAGAGCTTGTCCATCCTCTGCCACCCTGCCAGGAAGAAACTGGCCTGAGAAGCCCCTGATACCTTGGTGTGCATTAGTTCACTATGTAACCCAACCTGGTAGTACATTCAGAAAGAGATCCAAAGTGGCAAGTTTTTCACGGCAGTCTTTCTCAGACAGAGGTCCCTGGTGCAAGGGTATTTAGTGCTAATTAGTGGGACTGTCCTGTTACCACAGATGTTGCACATACCTACTTACTTGCTTAGCCCTATTTTACCTGTAATATCACAGAAATGAAGCTGGCTTTTATAGATGCACACACACATACATATTTTCCTTTTATTGCTGAACCATCTAAGGGTCAGTTGCAGACATTGTACATTTTATCCCCTATCAGCACAGATCTCCTAAGAACAAGAATATTCTCCCCAGTACAATTATCACACTCAAGAAAGTTAACATTGATGCTGGGCGTGCTGGCTCACGCGTGTAATCCTAGCACTTTGGAAGGATCATTTGAGGCCAGGAGTTCAAAACCAGCCTGGGCAACATAGGGAGACCCCTGTCTCTACAAAAAAATTTAAAAATTAGCCAGGTAGTCCCAGCTATGCAGGAGGCTGAGCCAGGAGGATCACTTGAGTCCAGGATTTCGAGATTATAATGAGCTATGATCACACCACTGTACTTCAGCCTAGGTGACACAGCAAGACCCTGTCTCAGGCTGGGCGCAGTGGCTCACACCTGTAATCCTAGCACTTTGGGAGGCCAAGGCAGGAGGATTGCTTGAGCTCAGGAGTTCAAGACCAGCCTGAGCAAGAGTGAGACCCTGTTTCTACTAAAAATAGAAAGAAATTAGCTGGACAACTAAAAATATATAGAAAAAATTAGCCGGGCATGGTGGCACATGCCTGTAGTCCCAGCTACTCGGGAGGCTAAGGCATGAGGATTGCTTGAGCCCAGGAGTTTGAGGTTGCTGTGAGCTAGGCTGACGCCACGGCACTCCATCCCGGGCAACAGAGCAAGACTCTGTCTCAGAAAAAAAAATAATAATAAAAATAAAAATAAAGACCCTGTCTCAAAAAAAAAAAAGAGAAAAAGGCCGGGTGCAGTGGCTCACGCCTGTAATCCTAGCACTCTGGGAGGCTGAGGCAGGCAGATCCTTTGAGCTCAGGAGTTCAAGACCAGCCTGAGCAAGAGTGAGACCCCATCTGTACTAAAAAAATAGAAAGAAATTAGCAGGACAACTAAAAATATATAGAAAAAATTAGCCGGGCATGGTGGCGCATGCCTGTAGTCCCAGCTAGTCAGGAGGATGAGGCAGTAGGATCGCTGGAGCCCAGGAGTTTGAGGTTGCTGTGAGCTAGGCTGATGCCATGGCACTTTAGCCCAGGCAACACAGTGAGACTCTGTCTCAAAAAAAAAAAAAAAGAAAAAGAAAAAAAAAGTTAACATTGGTATAATACTATTTTCTAATTTATAATCCATATTCAAATTTCTCTAATTATACCAATAATATTCCTTGTAGCTTTTTTTTTCAATCCAGAATTCAACTCAGGTTCATGCATTGCATTTAGTTGTCACATCTCTTTATAATCTTTTAATCTAGAAGAGCTCTCCAGTATTGTTTTTTACACCATGGACGTTTTTTAAGAAGATAGGCTAATTGCTTGGCAGAATTGCCCTCAATATGCATTTGTCTGTTTCCTCATAATGAGATTCAGATCAAACATTTTTGGCAGGAATATCACATAGGTGATGTATCCTCAGCACATCACATCAAGGGCCACAAAAATGTTAGTTTGTTCCATTATAGGTTATGTTAAATTCCATTATTATGTTAAAGGTGATATCTGCCAAGTTTCTCCATTTTAAAGATATTTTTCTCCTTTGTAATAAATAAGTAGTCTGTGATATTTTGAGACTGTGCATGAAGCCAGCTTTTAAACCCAAGTAGCAACAGTTGGGTTGAATGTGAAATAAAGAACACTCTCTCGAAAGAGATGAAGCCAAGGCCTCAGTCACTTAGATTCCCGGGTTTTAGGCTTCCTAGAGCAGTCCCTGCTGGGGGACAGAACAGAGACAGGTAGAGGGTTGGATGTGCTTTATGGAATGTTATCATCAATCCAGATACCTCTGACCACCATCTGGAAGTTGTACTCTGCAGCTTATGCACCTTGTGGAGGGAATGTGGTCATTGGTTCTGCCTAGCAAAATTGCTTTGTGGTCAGAAATCTGTACCCAATAATCCCATGAGCTCTAAAGCTGGGGTCGCCCTGGTCAGAGCCTTCAGACTGGGAGTGAAAGGAGTTTGCAGACTCTCTAGTCTTACTTCTATCTCAGGGTTTCATCCATGAAACGAGAATAACCACCGCCACTACTCAATTACTCCTGGTTCTTGGCAATTCCCAAAATGAGGGGCCGCTATTCTAGTCAACAGTAGTTTCATTTTGGCCACAGGAGAAATCTGGTCCCTGCTCCTTAGCAGGACCAGAAAAGAGGGACCAATGAGAATGAGTAGAATAAGCCATCCTAAATGCCAGGAGCCATCAACCAAGTTAGAAAAGAGGTTTGTTCTCTTTCCTGCTGATTCAGAAGTTTTCTCATTCGTGTTTTTTTCCTTTTTGCTTTTGAAGATGATGATGCCCCACCCCAGAATGTGGCCCCACCACTGGGTCTTCTACCCCCAATAAAAGGGAGAAAACGTCCAGAGAGCCAGAGGGACCTGGACGGGGGCCCCAGGACATCAGGCTGCAGCAGCCCTCCAGGTGCCCCGAATGCAAGAGCGCCCAGGAGGGCACCGCCAGCAGGACAAGGTAATTGTTCCTGGGGTGTATGGATGCCCCCCTCATTGGCTTGTCCGTGACTCATCTCCAGGCCTATGTGGCAGCCCTGATGTAAGTTTTCTGAAAGGCACCCTGTTGGAAAGGAGAAATCAGCAGTGTTTCCGATGATGTCAGTGGGATTAATGTTCACCATGCATATTCCTAAAGAGCCAATACATGTTTTAAGGGTTTGCTGCACCAACATGCACCGCCAAGCTGTTGTGTGCTCTCCTCACTCCTGATAGCTGTGTGTGATGACACAGCTCCCCGAGTTCCTGGGGGAGACCCACTGCTGTATTTACTAGGCACACTCCACACCCCTTGGCGACAAGGGAGCCTGATGACCCTGCCAACAGGAGGACTCCCCAGAGAGAAGTCACCCTCCAGCCCAGGGCAGAGCCCGAGGCCTGTTCACAGAAAGGGAAGACCCTGGATTTCTACTGAAGGGTGGGGCAGGGCAAAGCCGTACCCTCTAAGACAGCTTCACTTCAAGTTCTTATCCTTAGGGGCTGACAGTCAAGGAGGGGACTAAGTTGTTTAGACAAGAGCAATAATGCAAGGACAGTGCACTAGCAGCTCCCATGGGAGCTTTGATCTAAAGGAAGGTCACCAAGCAAAAACTGCTTAGAATCCAAATTACCCCTGAAAATCCCTAGGGAGGTGCCATGTGAAGACTGACAGACCGTTTTCAAGAAAGTGCAGTCCTGCCGGCTGTTCCTCCTTCATGGGCACCTTGGGCTGCTTTCTCTGGTTGCACACCAGATGAAGGAGATGGCATTTGTTTAGGGGACAGATTGTGTGAAGAAAGAGGTATCTCTTGTTAACAGCAGAATCACATTTGGGGCTGTAAGAAACTCACACTTTGAGAGGCACGTGAGAACTGACAGCCCTCAAGAAGGCAATAGACGTCATATCCTTCATTTCATGCTCACTCAGGGACAGGATGCCTCAGTATTAAATCAAGATGCAGAGACGCACAGGGTAAGGGGTGTGTGTGTGTGTGTGTGTGTGTATCTCTTCATCTTGTCCTTCATCTGTATCCTTTATAATATCCTTTATAATAAACCAGTAAGTAAGTATTTCTCTGAGCTCTGTGAGCCATCCTAGCAAATTATTAAACCCAAACGGGGGCTGTGGGATCCTCAGTTTATATCCAATCAGAAGTGTAGGTCACAACCTGGCATCTGAAGTGTGGGGCGGTCTTGCGGGACTGAGCTCTTAACCCATGGGTTCTGAGAATATCTCCAGGTAGAAAGTGTCAGAATTGAATTGAATTATAGGACACCCACTTGGTGTCTGCTGGAGAATTGCTTGGGGTGGAGAAAACCCCACACATCTAGTCACAGAAGCGTTCTGTGTTGAGTGTGCAAGTAGAGCAGGGAAAAATGATTTGTTTTTCACTTTTACAGTAAGGTTATAGAAATGCCATCAACCTTTCTAAGTCACTGAGGGAGAGTCAGCCTCCTTCTCCTGCTTGGCCTGAGCCCCTGGAGTCACTAAGCAGTCCCGGCATCGGTCATAGACTGCATGGCTGTAC
>RJWJ010032379.1:0-18565 GCA_004363605.1 Indri indri
TTGCCTGGGGCGAGTGCCATGGCGTCAGCTTAGCTCACAGCAACCTCAAACTCCTGGGCTCGAGCAATCCTACTGTCTCAGCCTCCCGAGTAGCTGGGACTACAGGCATGCGCCACCATGCCCGGCTAATTTTTTCTATATATATTTTTAGCTGTCCAATTAATTTCTTTCTATTTTTGGTAGAGACGGGGTCTCGCTCTTTCTCAGGCTGGTCTCGAACTCTTGAGCTCAGGACAATCCGCCCGCCTCGGCCTCCCAGAGTGCTAGGATTACAGGCGTGAGCCACCGCGCCCCGCCAGTTTCCTGTTATTTCTTAGTGTGCCCACCAGATATGTAGAGCACTCAAGGAGTGGATGAGCTAGGTGGATGCTGGCGTAGTAGCTGTCAGTGTAAAAAACATGTCCACCATCTAGTAAACCTAATAGCTTCATGACAACTGAGGACGAAACAGGAATGCCAGATCCTGCTTCCCTCCCAAAATAAATTTTCACATTCCAGGTGTAACCGTTTTTCAGGAAAAGTTTGAAAACTTATTCCATATATATGGCACTTGTTTTTTATGTACTGTGCGCAACTCAAACATCCACAAAATGGCACCATTGTTGCGTCAATATGTATTTCCTCATCTGGAACTACAGCAACCTGAAACCTTTCAAGGAGACAATCAAGAAGTGGCTGGATCTTGAAGAGATGGTCACCAGGAGGACATTCTTCGTTATTAGAGAAATGCCACATTCTCAGAAGCGTTTCGAAGTGGTCACATGTTGTAAGCTTTTTCACTGAATGGTCATACAAAATGTTTTTGACCAACAGTCTGGAAGTCTTGGCTTCTTGCTAAGGTCCATCCAAAACATACTCCCCAAAATCGTTCCATTTCTTAAGAAATAACATCGTACCACTTTTTTAGTCAGGAATGAGGTTTGATATTACCCTTTTGTAAAGTCTGACCTGCATAGATATTAGTTTCCTTTACCATGTAGTCATTATCATCATCTGATATGAATTTTAAAAAATCATAAGGTGTTTTTTCTGGTAGATTTACCGCAATTTCAGTTGGAACACGAGGGTTACTTTCAACGAAGTCAAAAATCTTCATATTACTTTCTGAAACTGGACCCCAGGTCAGAGAACTTACACTAGTCATTACATGTTATTCAGAAACATCTGACAAAGAATCACTCTCACTGAAATTGGCTACAACTGCTTCGATTGTTTCAGTAATAGATTTTGAACAACCTTCCCCACTGGAAAGATCTGCATGTAATGTTCTTCTAGTTTTTCTCAGTGGGCTGCAACTATCAGAACTGTCCCCACTGTCTTCACTAGGATGGTACTCCTCTGAATCATCACTAAATAGATCAACATGTTCATCACTCATGTCCAAAACTTCGTTCACCATTTCCTTCAACAATGCCTTACACTCATTCTCTCTAGACATTTTCTCGAGAATAAAAAACGCAAAATAAACTTACGTGATGATCATAGCTCTGGTCACAGAAGCTATACTAAAGTAGAACTGGTGGCTAGGCGGGAAGGTCCATAGCATGCCTGAGTGCTGTGAAAACTCTGCTCATTGTTTTCACTGTCAATCAGAACGTCTCCCCGACCTCCTGTCACCCTGCTCCAGCTGGCCCACCCAAGTCAGCCACACACCACACATACTGGACCATGTTCTCTTATGACCATAACTTCCGATTGCACATTTCCCCTTGAATGTTTGCCTGGAGGCTCTTTGATCAAAATGGTGCAGGGACGTGACATTGTTGCACATACTCAGGGAATGTGATTCAGAGGACGTCATCCAGGACCACCCAAGGTCCACTGCAGACACAACTAAATACCTGTGGAATGACAAAAGACTCAATTCTCAGAAACAAATTCAGTAAGTATGTCGTGAGTCACATAGGGCGTGCAGTGTAAAAATTGATTCTAGCACCCTGTGAGTTGCATATAGCTCATGCAAAGAAAACAATAAAAAATAACAAAATATTAGAAAGGATCATTTTGTTTTTGATGTTTTTATCCTATTTCCATAATAAAACACCATGGTGGCTCCAAGGAAAAATTATTTTTTTCTAATGTGGCAGTCAATGTGTTAAGTAAGAATTCTGCCATTTGTTGGTGCTTAACATTGAATTTCATTGCGTTTTGTAAATTTGTATCTGTGAGCTTGTCTTCTAGTTTTCTTCTTAGAGGATTTTGCTTATGGCTTGGTTGTGGACACAATTGCTTCCTTTGGATAAATTTTTTATTATTTTTGCAAGGGTCCTATATGGCTTTCTGAAACTGAACCAAATGTTATGTTTTATTGAATGGGACCCCTTTACTATGCAGATAGTATGAATTTGCTTTTGTATTTGCATGCAACCAAACCTCTTGTTGGGTGACTTTCTTTCAGCCCATGGCCTAGGACATGAAATTTATTTCCTGCTATGACCCTGGACTAGAAAATACTGATTTTTCAATCCTCATTTTGGAACAGGGTTTTCCCAGTTCTAAATGTGCCCTGATTTCTGTTCCTTGCTGTACGGTATGATTGCAGCCTCAATTCCTAAACATTCAAACATCCATTGCCCGACCTCATAGAACCCCCCAATTCCTAAGGCACATATCCCTTCCAGGTACCTCCATTGGACACATGGTTTCAAGTGTTGTGTTCCCTCCTCATTTATACTGCCTGGAGGTTTCCTTTTGTTTCTTTAGAACTTGTATTGTTTTGTTTTTTAACGAAGGGAAGAGGAGTATTTCACCAGCATGCTCATGTCTTCGAAGCATGGATGGGAATAGTTCTCACTTCTATTGAATCTGTGTCTAAAAAAGAAGTAAACACTGTTGGTATTTTTCACACCTTGTGAGGTAAATGGCATTATCTCCATTTAACAAAGAAGCAGTTTCAGGGTTAGTGCCCTATGTCACTGCTGGTCATTAGTGGAGCTAGAATGTAAACTCAAGGCTCTGTGTTACTTTCCACTATTTTTCCTGCTTCACTATGCTGTTTATTTATTCCAGAATTTACTTTTATATTATGTCCTTTTGCCCTTGATAGCCAGGTTTGGACACTATTCCAGAGAGGACTAATGTGCAGCCTCACTAAAGTTCATCTAAAAATACATGACAATGATTGTTACATGCTTATTTCTTTCAGAGTCTTCTCGTTTTCTTACTGTAAAAACCACAGGCTTCATTCCTAAATGCAACTAATTTCAAGGAAATAATGGAATTGTTTAAGGACTATATTGAGCCTGCTTAACTGTGGCACCTTTGTTCGGCCTCTCCTCCCAGAACCGCCTCATGCTTGGTAGCATTAGTCTTCGGGTGGACAGCACTTCTCTAAATGGCAGACACTGTCCCAGGCTAAAGCCTGTCTTTATGACAAAGTACAGAAATGGTGTTGCTAGCTAACCCTCTATTCCCACCCTCCAACGCAGCTGACACCACATACCCTGTTCATTCCTTTGCTATTGGCAAGTCTGTTTAACAGCCCAGCCCTACTGTCTGCTTCCACAGATAGTATTTTTCTCATTGCCTTTTGGAATGTATTTGAAGCAACTTCTTTTAACCAATAAAAACATCTAGATTTTCTATTTCAAGGAACATTAATATTCTTGTGTAGTTACGTTGGATAAAATGTCTTGAACACGAGCAAGTTATCTTTTTTTTTTTTTTTTTTTCCGTTCTTTATGCCAGACTTTTAAAGAAAGAATCCGTTTGCATCTAGTTCTACTTTGGCTACTTGGTCCTATTGCAGCAAGTAGCAGTTTTAGATCAAGTTCCCAGTGGCAGCACCGTTGGGGGAAAGTCTGCATTTTTTTAGGATGACTGACCTCACTACTGGTGCTGATGGATTCCACCCTGTTTTCTGGGAGTTTATGATTCTGGCTGTTATTTAAACACTTAAATCTTCTGAGTCTTACCAAGTTTTTTGGTTTTTGTTTTTTTGAAATGTTCTTCAGAAGCTCTTCTGTAGAAAATTAAAAACGTCATACCCAGAACTACACACATACTTTACTAGTGAGGTTATAGAAAACGCAACAATGCAACAAAGAGATATAAGCACGTTAAAATTTCTCTTGTGTGTATCAGTTCTGAAAACCCTAGACCTCTTACAGCGCCCAGAGCGCTGTTTCTTTCCATGCAGTTCCATTAAAAAGTGATTTGTAGCTGATTTTTTTCAGCCCTCCATAGATTCCGTTGAATCCAGAAGAAACCACAGGCAATCCCCAGCTTCCATTTCAGAAGTAAATTTGTGTAGCAATGAAAGCTATAATCTTTGACTTGATACAGATTGAAAATGAAATAATCTTGTTTGTATGAGTTTGTATGAATATTTCCATAGAAACAATGACATAGAGGAAATGGATAGGTTACTATTAAGCTATAAAAGCCTATTAAACCATTCTAATTTAGCAGCACTACTTTTAGGAAAACCCTTGCCACTTCTAAGCACCAGAGACCACCCTTTGCCCCAAATTCACTATATTTTCCAAATGTGGTATGAGCAATCTGACAACAGAATTATAACTTGTAAGATATCAGGGACTTGGCCCCATCCCCAGGGAGTTGCACGTATGAGAGGCGGGGAGAAGTGTTTGGAAAAGCTCCAGACAAAAGGAACAAGGTGTCCAAGGCTGGGAAGTTAGCACTTGGCAAGGTGAAAAGCAACAGCTGCCTGAACCAGACAGACGGGAGGAGGAGCAGGGAAAGGGTGAGACGAAGTACTTAGTGAGGCAAGGGACGAGAGTTAAATATTACCAACAGGAGATGAGAAGGAAGGAAAAGCAGCAAGGAAAAGAAAATCATACATTCACACACACAAACATGCTGTACGTTAGTCTTACACATCAGGATGCCCGCCTACGTCCACGGCAGGCAATAAGCAAGGGGGTCCTCCAGCCCTCTCGGCCTCCTATCTTGGGCTACAATGATCCTGGGACGTTGCCACCAGCACTGCTCTCAGGGGTTGCTGCTCTGTGGACTCAAGTTTTCAACTTTGCAGACTTTCTAACCCCGGGACGTTCACTCCCCTGCCTCCCACTTCCCTCCCTCTGGCCTCCTGTATGGTCCCCTCGCTTCTTCCTGACTAACTGGTTGGGGCAAGGGGGCCTCCGTGACTCAGTGCTGGGGGAGCAGTGAGCCCAGCACATCAGAGCAGAGGCCAAAGCACCAGGGCCCCATCTGGGACCAGCTGTAGAAGCCTCAGCCAAAGCCAGGGAAAAAGAGGTTTTCTCTCAAAGTGGTAATATTTCCATATAGAATGCAAGGTTGACGAATTCCAGCCCTGTATCTTAAAGGACACTAGTTCTGGAAAGTTCCATGAAAAGTGAACAAAGAAAGCTGAGAGGCAATCCTTTATCTGGATGAGGGGCGCCAGGCCTCCAATGACGAAACTGATGCCCCCTCATCCAGATTAAGGATTTAGGTGCCATTTTTGGGTGCAAGAAGCCATCGAAGGTAAGTAGTTTGGAAGCCGAAATGTTAGCACTTTTAGTGATTCACAGAGCTCTGGAGCAGATGGTTGTGGGGCAGACATTAGCCAGGGCTGGGGTGTTTCCCAGGGCATACAGGTTTCCTGGACTCCCTGACAGCCCGGGGCCCTTGCCCTTCATCACACCAGGCTGAGAGGCGAGGACGGCTCTGAGGGCGGCCTGTGGTTTATCCCAGGTGGGTGCGACTGGAGCCCATGGCTGTGAGGACGCAGAAGGGAGGCCCAATTCACAGGACAGGCGCGTGTGTCCACCTCAGACTCCTGGTCTTTAAAACGCTGCTCAACGGGCACATTCCGCACGACACTGAATGTACCTAATGCCACTGTATTGTCCTCCTAAGCATGGTTAAAGTCTAAATTTTATGCTGTGTACATTTCGCCATAATATGTATACCTTGCCATAATAAACCAAAAAAATTTTTAATCGGAGACACATTCTACACGAAGCCTACCCAGAGGTCCGTCTTCAAGGCCTGGCATTTTGCACAAAGCTTTAATAGCAGACGTTGGAAATACCGGTTCCATGTCAATGTGCCTCTTTGAGATCAGGGATCATTTCTTTATTCGATTAATTTCTTTTTATTTGTTGAACACATCCTATTAATACGTGGAAGGCCCTGGTGCAGCACTAGGAGCCCAATAATGTAGGAGATGTGGCCCTGCTCTCAGGGGACTTAGTCTAATGAGGCAGAGAGACAAAAACTGAGCAACAGGGGGAAAAAAGTAATTACAAATTGTTCTCAGAGTGCAGGAGAAAACCGAGTGCCGAGATACAACCTAACAGACAGCCTGTTTCGGAGACGTGAGGAAGACCTTTCTGAAGTGCCGAGTGGAAGACGAAGAGCGAGTAGGAGCCGGCGGAGCAAAGGCGGCTGTGGAGAGTGCTCCAGGCGCAGGACGGCACAGGGGACGCGGCGCAGACGTGTGAACACTGGCACAAGTGTCAGTGACTTCATAGTAAAGGACGAATGGTTCACTTCAACTCTTTGTCACCTGCATTTGCCTCTGACAGATTCTGGGACAATGTAATGGGTGAGCCACCACGGAAACGACACTGGCAACTCAACTACTCTCTGATGAAGAAAGTACAAAAGAACTCTGTTCGTGTCAATTATTTATTTTCCTATGCTTGCGCTTCCTGGGAAGGGCTAGCCTGTATCAAGAGCAAGGTTTCCAGCGCAGGAAGGGCAGAGTCTCCAGGTTTGCGGTTACTATAGCAACACAGTATCCTGTTTTGGCCAACAGGCACTGGAGCGCGTCAGCCTGGGTTCAAATTCTGCCTCTCCCTCTAACCTGCCGGCCGTGTGGCCTTAGGCATCTCTCTATCCCTTTCCCCACATGTGCAAAATGGAATGCTGTGAGGGTTGTGAGATAATATATTTCAAACACTTAGAATAGTACCTGACACCCGAGACATATTTAATAGGTATCATTTAATATGTAAAAATGGAATTGTGGATCCCATCACTTCCCTACCGCATTGTTAGGCTAAAGTAAATTGTCCTACGAACTCCTAAAGCGTGAGAATAAGTGAACTGCTTGCAGAGAATCCAGTAGTGCACGCAGACCTTTCGTCCAGAGCACTAGCTTCGAGCCAGGTGATACGAGTGATGCTTATTTGAGTAAGCTGCGTGTAAGGAGCCAGGCAGTCAGGGCGGGAGCAAGTGCCAGGGTCAGGTGAGAGCTCCTGAAGCATTTGCTGTTCTAGGGGAAAGTCATTGGTGGCAGGCATGCCAGTTGCCTGCCTAAAACCCATTCTCCCCTCACTTTTTAAAAGTTGACAAAGTCATAATTTTGTTGGGGCAGTAGCATGCCCAGGTATGAGACTTCCCCACACTCCCTTGTAGCTAGGAGTGGCAATTTGAACCCATTCTGGCCAGCTAAAAGTAAGCAGAAGTTACTGGGTGGACCCTCTTGGAAAGCATTTCAAAAGAAGTAGACTTGGATGGAATCTACTTTTTGTCTTTTGTTCTTACCCCTTTTTCCTATGTAAAGTGCGTATGTGATGCCTGGATGTTTAACAGCCATCTTGAGACCATGAGGATGACAACTATATAACAGGCGGCAGAGCAGGAAGATTGAAGGAGCAGCATTCCTTGGCTCGTTACCCCTCGACTTAACAGGAGAAGATGAACTGCTATTTGAATGAACTCCCATAGTTGGGTTCCAGTACATGCAGTCTAATCCAATTCTCACAAAAAGGGCCAAAGTGGCCTTTACTGCTGACCAAGACACACACTGTTTCTTTAGACAGTCTAAGGCAAAACTGATCGCGTAACCATAGCTATTGGGTTGGGTGTTCTCATCGCCCTCCGTTCCCTCTGAATCTAGGGCATGATGGCAGTAAAACAAAAATGGACCAAGAGGAGGACATTATTTAAGTTGAAATGCTTTTATTAGAATACTAATAAATGCAGATAAAAAAAACACCACACATGCACAAGAAAAAGAGGAAAATATTCAAAAATGCTATTACAGATTAGGCAAATTAGTCGGAGGAAAAGAGTTCTTCAGTGTATATAAAATGTAAACATTTGCCCTGGGATTTCCCACAGATGGCACAGTCCGCAGGACTTATTTGGAACAAAAATGTGTCTATTCGGTCTCCAGTATAGCCTCTATGATGTCTGCAAACTTTGCCACATTGAAAGTTAGAGTTCCTAAAAATTTCTAAGCAGAAAACCAAATGGCTCCAAATAAAGGCAAGTGGTCTGTGTGGAAGCAGAGTCCTGAAGCAAACCAACCCTCCGACGGTAAGCTTCCACTCACTACGCCGCTGGTATTTACGCTGACCTTGACAGAGATTACGCAGATAGACACAGTATATAAAACCCTACTTGAGCCTGTGGTGGGAGATGAAGTATTTCTTGCTTATCGAATGCTCCGAGGAGAGACATCAGATCAGTCCTTTGAACTTAGGGAGAGAGGACTAAGAAGAGGCCCTCTTCTGTTCAGAAAACGGGGACTCATACACTTCCATGGGTGGGCAGGTACACACCAGGTGCTGATCTCCATATATGTCGTCGATCCGGGCAATGGTTGGCCAGAATTTGTTCTCCGGCTTCACAAAGGGCTGCAAAGACAAAAGACAGACATGCTGTGGATTATTCTCAGAGGTTTCTCCTGTGGCAAAGGAAGTGGCAATGACAGTCCCACAGCCTAAGACACCACTGGCCTAACAAGTACTCTGAGAAGTTAAAAGCCGACGATGTGTTACGTCAAAATAAATAAGGCTGGGCGCGGTGGCTCACGCCTGCAATCCTGGCACGCTGGGAGGCCGAGGCAGGACCTTCTCGAGCCGCAGAGCGCCTTCGCCTCCAATAAGAACGGAAGAGGCGAGGAAGATCGCACGTGGCTCCATCTCTCTGTCGGACGGCAGCAGGAAAGGCTGCGCCGAGGGTTCCCAGACCCGAGGGTGATCCTCCGACTCTGCCCTCAGCCCTGCAAGCCAATTCCTTTGCTCTCTGGTCCTCTCATGACCCCAGGTTCACAAAGCGTCCCACATACGATTTCTATAATGGGGAGACCAAGAGTGGGCACCCCTCAGGGAAGGAGACGGCCCCGCATGCGAACAGCATCCCCATTGGCACGTTCAGCTGCTGAGCAGAACTTACGAGTGGGAAAGCCGCCACCTCTCTGGAATAAGGCCGGTCCCAGTGGGAGGACGTGACGCATGTCAGGGAGTGTGGAGACATCTGAGACAAAGACACGGAGGAAGAGGGGTCAGAGACGCTCTCTTCTCCTGCACCGCACCTCAGCCTCACCCGTGGGGCTTCTGACGGCAGTGCAGGGAGAGGAGGCTGTCGTCTCATCTCAGTTTGGGGTAGAAAATCGGACACTGTGAAACATTTCAAATACCAGAAAGTTACGGTAATAAGCACGTCCACCACCCAGCAAAGATAAATTAGCATCTCGTCATATTTGCTTCACATTTAAAATAACAAAACATTACTCACATGGTTGGAGCTGCCTGTATATCTCCTCCCCAGTGATAACCACTATCCTGAATTTGGTGTTTACCATTTTATCATGCTTTTATACTGTTACTGCACATAGTAATACAAAGCATAGAGGATAATTTGGCACGTTTTAAAACCTTATATTATCCAATGAAGAGTATTCTCCACTTGCTTTTATAACTCAATATTATGCTCTTTGAGGTGTCTGTTGCCACTTTTAAAAACAGCCTATACCCTGAAAGAATCGGTAGTCTCCAGAGAGAAACGAGAAATAAATGACAGTAAAAATAACCACACTTTATCCCTCCGTTACCCTGGGAAACACGTCTAGCCAGTTGCCTGCCCTCTGCGAGCCATTGGCCCTGCACCCCACCTTCAGCTAGGCGGTTCTGGAACTTGCCTCAGCCTCTGCCCACATCTCAGACTTGTTCTCTGGCCTGTAGCCATAAAGACACAACCACAGCCTTCATGGTATTCTCCATGCATGATCCTCCAGCTTAATGTCTGGACCTAACAAACTTAGGACTCTGACCAGATATAAAATTAACACATTTTGAAAGAGGTGGGGAAATGCCTATCAAACTGTTCTCCGACATGGGCCGTAAACGTTACAAGACATCCAGGCCGAATACCAATCCAGTTCTCAGAGGTAACTGCCCCAGTAGGGGAACTTGTGTTTCTAACGGGTTTGTGAGGCAAATACATAAATTTTATTTATGCTATCATCTCACTACCGTGCATCGACAGAGACATAGAGTCTTAGGAATTCTCCAACGGCGCGTCCTTCAGCCTCCACTCCCTCCTACGGCAAGCGAGGGGCCTGTGGGGCGAATAGCTTCCACAGACACATGACACTTGAGTCACTGCTGCTCTATGGCATCTTCTCAGAAGAACGTTCCCATTCTAGGCAAGAATATCATCTTCAGATGAGAGTTCAGGGGTTGCTGGCACACTGTCCAGATACCATTTTCCACTCAAAGGGACGTTTCAAATAAGGAACCAGCGCCTGCGCACCTTCAGTGGATTGACCCTGGGGTCGATGCGGCCCTCCTCGATGTCAGCGATTTCCTGCCGAATGCTGATCATGGCATCACAGAATCTGTCCAGCTCTGCCTTGTCTTCCGACTCCGTGGGCTCAACCATGAGGGTCCCTGCCACAGGCCAGGACATGGTAGGGGCGTGAAATCCTGCAAAGGGAGAAAGGAGAACTTGCCTCACTGACTTTGGCCTCCCCAGTTTGGAAGAAAAATCCACAGCCCTCTTATAATTTATCCCAAGGAAACCATCAGATACATTTGCAAGCACATGCGTATCTGGGGATTCGTCTCAGCACGGTGTTGCCCAGGCTGGGGCGCAGTGGCTGTTCACAGGCATCACCATAGCTCACTGCAGCCTCCAACTGCTGGATTCAAGCAATCCTCCCGCCTCAGCCTCCCAAGTACCTGGGGCTACAGGCACCTGGCTCAGCACTGTTTATGGAAGAAAAACAGGAAATAGCCTAATATCCAACAATGCGGAATTGATTAAGCAAATGTTACAGGGCACCGTTACAATAAATACGCAACCATGCAAAAGTATGTAAATTTGTTAAATTGTGTGAGCATTCAAAAATATTAAATTTTTATATTAATATTCCATTTTTGTAAAAAAATAGGATATTTTTATATAATATCCCATTTTATTAAAAAAAAACAAAAAAAAGACAACGTACTTTTACATATGTATATTTTATGAGGGAAGATGCCTTGAAAGAAACATTACTATGTTAACAGGACTATTGCCAGAAATGATGGGACTTTTATTTCACTTTGAGTTTTAGAATCATTCTACAGTGATCATATATTAGCTGCAATTAAGAGAAATGAAAATATTTAATATTATACCCTGTCAAAAGTTAAATAATGAAGTAACGAGCATTAAGGACCCTGGGGCAAATCTCCTTGCCCCCATTGTACAGATGAGGAAACTGAAGTTTGGCAGCATGTAGAAACAGGCTCAAACATATTTCTATGTTTCCAAAAATTTTCACATGACAATGACATAACAAGACACATGGTCAAAGAGAGAGATTTCCTGGACAAAAGCCAAAAACAACTTTTTGCCATTTCTTACACTTTTTCTGTGAAATCTTTGAAAGATGAAAAACAACTCCCTGGTTGATACACCTATCAGCTCTTCTTGCCCCAGAGTGCAGCTTTTCCTAAATTCTGGTGAGCACCACCATTGTATGGGGTGCATTAGTCATACATTAAGAGATTATCTCCCCAACATTTTATTGTAAAAATCTTCAAACATACAGATAAGGTGAAAGGACTGTAATTAAGCCTCCACATACCCACCACCTTGAGTCTTCATTGCTATTATTTGCTTTCTCACACATCTATTCATCCATCCATCCATCTTACTTTTTATGTATTTCAAAGTACATTGCAGTTATCAGGACATTTCACTCAAACACTTTAGCATGCATATCATTAACTAGAATTCAATATATGTTCATACTTTTCTGATAAAACTTACAGTGAAATGCACAAATCTTAATTGTATCGTTTAATGAGTTTGGACAAATACATACACCTGTGTCACCCAAAGCAGAAAGGAATTTTTTTTTTTTTAAAGAACAAGCTGATTTCCTATTAAGACTGCCCTCAATTCCATGTGTGAGCAAATTCAGTCCAACATATTCTGCTGTAGTGGTTCCCATATCTGGAACCATCTGAGAAGTTGTTTCAGAAACACAGATTCCTGTATCTGGATCCTGATTCAAAAAGTCCAGGGTAGGGCCCAGAAATCTATTAGTCTTAAACATTCCCCACATGGAAAAAAAAAAAAAATTCCCCAGGTGATTCTGATAGTTAGCATGGGAACCCCTATCCTAAAGCAGTATGCCCCCCAAACTTGTCTGAGACTTATCTGGGGGGTGCTTGTTAAATATACAGATCACTAGTCCTCTTTTCTAAAAATTCAGATTCGGACCCAGAACCTGGGTCTTAGGCACACCCACTATTTAACCTAGCTATTCATTCAGTCTCTCATTTGTTAACACATATATGCTAAGTGCCTACTACGTGGCAGGCACCTGAACAATTCTGGGCTTTGCACAGGTGTGGAAACCATTCTATCTAACATCAAAATAACATCAAGTTCAGAAGATAGAGTAGGACTCGGAAACCCTGGGTGGTAACTTGAATTACCACCTCTCTCCCAGGCCCTCCTCTCCCTCCCTGCAAATGCTGTCGTAGTTAGATGTGTGATGTAGACAACACACCCAAGAAGTGCTAGTCTTACCCTGAATTAGCCATGCTTAGTCACTAGCCGGGAGGCTGAGTCAGAAGAAAGGAGTTCTACTGTCAGAGTATAAGAGCTGCCGGGTGGAGATTTTTAGGAGGCGATTGCTAATTTTATTAATGAAACCTTTCTCTGGCTTTCCCACCTACTGTCAGTGTAACTACATAATAAGATCATTTATTCAAGAGAGGAGTGAGTTTCACACGTGGGACTCCCACTATGATGCAGTAGTAAAACTATTAAATTAAAAAAAATTTTTTTCTCTCTCCTTCTTAAAACAAGTCATTAAAATTCAGCTAGGACTCCACATCCATCAAAAAGCAATGTTCTCCCCAACTTAGCCTTTCTGAGAGTTGAAAGGTCCTTGATATTAACAATTTCACTAGGAAAATGTATTTTAACAAGGGTTATGCTGAAAGAACACCCACTAATACACAGATAAAGGGCCCACATCTTTCAAAATGCTTCACAGAAAGTTGCATTTTTTTTTATGTGAAAACAATATACACCCATTTCTTCCTCTCCAGAAGCAGCTGAAACAGCTCTGCCCAGACTGAGGTGGTTATAAAATTCCAGTGCTGTTCATCTCGAACCCTTCTATAGGTTACTTGCTCCACTTCATTCCCCATTACAACAGCTTACCTTCTCACACACCTGTTTACGAGGAGTGGGACAGGACTGAGAATTTACCAGAAACACAGAGCAGAAATCTTTTTTTTTTTTTTTTGGAATTTTAAATTTTAACCATGAAGACATCTTTTCTTGGCTGCTGATGGATTCAAGATATATATTTTAATATCTTTTGAAGGCAGGACCAGTGCAGTAATAACAGAAAGTTTTTTCTCTACTATTCTGAAGGTTGCCAAGAACCCTGGGCTCCTCGATCACCCCACAGATCGGTTTACTGTGGTGCCCACGCTTTCCATTCGTGCTTTCAGGAAGAGGTGCACCGCCAGCATGGGCACCACAGGAACGGCTGGCGCCACGCACTCTAAGGCCACTTACCATAATCTTGGAGCCTCTTGGCCACATCCACGGCCTCTACATTTGCAGACTTTTTGAAGGGTCTTGTGTCCAAAATAAACTCATGAGCCACGTAACCTGTTTGGGAAAATTGGTTCAGCTGAAAATTAGCATCAGCTTGTTTTACCCAAAACAAATGAATAAGTAATTAAACATTTTATGTATATCAATGAGGATCAAGAAGCCATGAGCACTTGGTAAGTTTATGGGTGGCAATAAAGACTTCGCTCACTCTTACTACAAATAAAGCTTTTCAGCGCATTGGGCCAATGTACCTGATCTTTAGCTCTCTGCACACCCACGAGCCTGATCACGGCTGATGGGGGGGTGAGAGGCTTTACTAGAAGATTCAACAAGGTGCCTCAGTGTGAGATTATTTCTATTCCAAGAACCTAAAATCTACTTGCAACTGGTAAACAAATATGTCATCACAGTTCTGATCCCTCTATACAAAACATTGCTGGAGCTAAAGATCCACTGATACTTTTGAGGAACTTTATCCTCAACATCAAATAACCGTTTCCTCTGTGTATATACAAATATATTAAACATATATCCATAAGACACATACGGAGTTTTATAAGATTCTTTAAAGCCGCTGTTCCTAATCCCCAGGGGTCCATGTCCTGTTAGGGACCAGGCTGCAGATCTACGATGCCACCCTTCCATCTCCATGGAAAAATTGTCTTCCATGAAATTTGGGGGGTGGGGTACGGTGCAGAGCAGGAGGTGAGCGGTGGGCTAGCAAACGAGGCTTCATCTATATTTACAGCCGCTCCCCATTTCTGGCATCGCCACCTGAGTCCGCATCCTTCCGCCCCACCCCCACCCCTGCCTGTGGAAAAATTGTCTTCCATGGTGCCAAAAGGGTTGGGGACTGCTGCTTTAAAGGACCTTTTGAGGTTTTGGTTTCAGGCTGCAAACTAGGAATTAGAAATAGTGTGGTCAAGCAGTATCCCACAAGTGGGAAGGAGCTGATGAGGGCAAAGTCTGTGTGGGTCAGTTCACTTTGTTCTACCATTCCGTATCCTCTGTCCAAAAGGCCTGGGACAAGAAGTGTTGACTATTTTGGATTTTTTTCAGATTTTGCAATATCTGCATTATACTTACTGGTTGAGCATCCCTAAATGCAAAATAATCCAGTGAGCATTTCCTTTAAGAGTCATGTTGGTGCTCAAAATGTTTTGGAGTTTTCACATTAGGGATACTCAACCTGTAGTTTGTAAACACATTGCTTCTCTAGGCCTATGCAGCCAGTAGCTCGCCAGTATGAGCTACTGACCACCCACACATCATCAAGAATAAACCATTAAGTCAGCATTTGGATAAACAGAGCAACACTGCTGAGGGCTTCCCAAATCGCATAGTCTACTGACGGATTTCCTTCAAGCAATGTATCTATCTACTCATGAGACAATAATGCACTCCTTCTTAACCGGCTCTCCTGCCTCTCGGAAAAAGGAATCCACTTACACACCCCGGGAGCAGACACAACTTCTCAAGCCTGTGAGGAATCGCTCCAGTCATTACCAGCCCCTGAAGACAGTCTGTGAACTGCTCTTTCTTACACAATGAGTAAATATGAAAGAATTGGTTTTGTTTGAAAATAAAACTATGAGAGCCTGAGACTTTGAATATACTGAAACTGCTTTTTTATTTTATTTTTTGAGACAGGGTCTTGCTCTGTTGCCCAGGCTGGAATGCAGTGGTGTCATCATAGTTCACTGCAACCTCAAATTCCTGGTCTCAAGCGATCCTCCTGCCTCAGCCTCCCAAGTGGCTGGGACTATAGGCATGCACCTGTAGCTAATTTTATTTTTTGTAGAGATGGGTCTTGCTGTTGCCCAGAGTGGTCTCCAACTCCAGACCTCCTGCCTCAGCATTCCAAAGTGCTGGGATTACAGGCATGAGCCACCATGCCCGAGCCTGAATGCATGTTTTTAAAACATGCTTTCTAACAATCACAGAGAAAAAATTTATAAGGAGCGTGACTCAAAAGTGGAAAGTTTTATCATGGGTAGCTAAACTCAGAAAAAAGTGCTGAAAAGGAATAATCAGTGGAATGTTCAGGCCCTTCTAGGTCCCTAAGTGCAGGCTTTTGACTGAATCCAAATTTTACACAACAAATCCTTTTATAAAAGGCGTGCAGCAGAGAAAGATGAAGCTTTTCTTGCCTCCTTTGGTGCTTAAAAAAGAACAGTCTTGAAATCAGAAGGCCACAGATTCCCCACCCCTGGTTCAGGGGCAAAGTCATGGGACTATCAACTATTAATTCCAGGACTCTCAAAGCCACGTGGGGAGTCCAGCATCAGCCTTTTGGCCCTTTCTTCTCTGAGCTTCTGGCTGCCACCTGGTCACTCTGACGAAAAGAGGAAGAAGGCTAATGGAAGCTGCTGCTCTGAAGGACACTCAGCAGGAGAAGAGGAGGAAAAGAGGGACGAAGTGGGAGAGGAGTCGCTCTTTCTGGAGTCTCCCAAGCAGAGGTTCAGTAGCTGAAAGGCACCATCAAGCCAAGCCCAACATAGCACCGCTAATACCAAGACCTCATCTGCAGAGCGCCCCCCTCCCCCACAGCCCAGTGGTTTGGGAAGAACTCCATTTTCTAAATGAGGTTCAGATGTTATTTTCTAAATCCACACTATTGCATTCAAATGGAAACCATAGTGAAATTTCAGCTTCTCTCTCTCTCTCTCTCCCTCTCTCACTATTTGAGCCCCGAAAGGGATGAAATTTCAACTTGGTGGCCGTCAGAGGCCAGATCCCAAAATGTTTGCCTCTGTTTGCAGCTTTTAGGAGAAAGATACACAAACCTTCTATGGCATGTGGTGAGTCAGAGCAATGTCAAGTAAAAAAAATTGTAGAAACTGAATAGCCCAAGTGTGAATGTTCATGGAGTAGAAGTTTCCCCTGGGCCTATAACCATGACTGTAGCTAAGAAGATGCCCAGTCAAAGCGACAAGGTGGCAGGGGGTGGTGGGAAGCTGGCGAAGCAGAGAAACATGGTGGCTTGTATACAAGTTGGCTCTAATGTGTCTTCCGAAGCTGAAAACAACAAGGGAAGGTGCTGTGGAAAAATAGGTCTTCTCTATACCCTCCTTGAGAGCAGGGACTGAACCTTACTTATGCCACCTCTTCAGAAGTAGCTGCCTAGGAAACGGAACTCAAACGGAACTCACTAGGTAATTATCCTGCAAAGCTTGGGTGGGCAATCAATGCTTGTTCAAGCTCTCCAGCTGCAATCCAGGGACCATGGCCACAGAATCAAAACTCTTGGCTGTTTCCCTGAAAATGAGGTAAGGTAAGTAAGTGGGGCCTTGAGACCCCTGCCCACCCATTTAAAAAAGGGCCATCTGGAAACCTCTTTAGGAACAGGAATTTGTGAGCGGAATTGGGTTTGTCAAAGGTTAAAAAAAAAAAAAAAGATAGGCATATAAGAAATTAAAATATATATAAAACATTGAGGCCAGGCCTGGTGGCTCACACCTGCAAGCCAAGCACTTTGGGAGACCAGGGAAGAAGGATCACTTGAGGCCAAAAGTTTGATCAGCCTGGGCAACAGAAGACCCCACCTCTACAAAAAAAAATTAGCCAAGCATGGTCCCAGCTACTCGGGAGGCTTAGGTGGGAGGTTCCCTTGAGGCCAGGAGTACAAGGTAACAGTGAGCTATGATTGTGTCTTTGCATTCCAGCCTGGGGTACAGAGCTAGACCCTGTCAAAAAAAAAAAAAATAAAAGCTAAAAAAACATTTGGGATACTAACAAAGTCATATACTCCCACTGATGGGAACTCTGTTCAGATCAAACAGTGAGCTTAGCCTTCCACAAGACTAGACACCTGTGAATGTTTTAAATTCTTCAACTCTTCCTTCGAAAATGTATCATCTTATCTGAGGTAATTCCTTTCTTTCCTCATCCTAGCAGAATAAATTACAGTCATGCATCACTTAATGATGAGGATACGTTCTGAGAAATAGTTGTTTCGTTGCTGTTCAAACATCATAGCGTGTACTTACACGAACCTAGATGGTATGGCCTACCACACTGTGGGCTGCAAACCCATGCAGAAATTTACTATACTGAATACAGTAGGCGACAGTAACAGCATGGTAAGTATTTGTGTTTCCATATCTAAACACAGAAAAAGTAAAAATATGGCATAAAAGATTTTAAAAAGTGTACACCTGTATAGAGCACTCACCATGAATGAAGCTTACAGGACTAGAAGTTGCTCTGGGTGAGTCAGTGAGTAGTGAGTAAATGTGAAGCGCTCTAGGACATTACTGAACACTTTAAAAACATCGTACACTTAGGTGACACTAAATTTTAAAAATTCTTCTTTCTTCAATAATAAATTAAACTTAGCTTACTGTAACTCTTTTACTTCATAAACGTTTTAATTTTTTTAAACTCTGACTCTTTTGTAATAACAGCTTAAAACACAAGCACATTGTATAACTACAAAAATGTGTTCTTTCTCTATATCCTTATAAGCTTTTCTCTGTTTGTAATTTTTTTCTTTTTTTTTCACTTTTTCATCTTTTTTGTTAAAAACTAAGACACACACACATTAGCCTAGACCTACACAGGGTAAAGATCATCAATATCACTGTCGCCGGGCGCGGTGGCTCACGCCTGTAATCCTAGCACTGTGGGAGGCCGAGGCGGGCGGATCGTTCTGAGCTCAGGAGTTCGAGACCAGCCTGAGCAAGAGCGAGACCCCGTCTCTACCAAAAAAAAATAGAAAGAAAATTAATTGGACAGCTAAAAATATATACAGAAAAAAAATTAGCCGGGCATGGTGGCGCATGCC
>RJWJ010032380.1:5579-18358 GCA_004363605.1 Indri indri
TGGGACTACAGGCATGTGCCACCATGCCCGGCTAATTTTTTCTATATATATTTTTAGCTGTCCAATTAATTTCTTTCTATTTTTGGTAGAGACGGGGTCTCGCTCTTGCTCAGGCTGGTCTCGAACTCCTGAGCTCAGAACGATCCGCCCGCCTTGGCCTCCCAGAGTGCTAGGATTACAGGCGTGAGCCACCGCGCCCCGGCCTCTCCTTCTGCACTCTTGTCTCCACCTCTCCCCTCCTCCTTTCCTGGGCACCGCCATCCCAGGATCTGTGCTGGCTCTGCCTGTGCCCTCCCTGCCTGCTGAGACCATTCACGTGCCTCCATCCCCTGTCAGCACTAGGGCTCCCCATCTCCCGGCTTCCCTGGGGCACCATCTCATGCAGCTGTGCCCCGCAGGCACTAACTCTGTCCCCAGCTGCCTCCTCCTGCTGCCCTGGTCCCAGGGCCTCTGTCATTCGCACCATCATGGACCAGATGTGAATGTCTAGCACAGCATCTGGCTGACACAAACTCAAGGGCCCCTTGGGCAGAGTTGACTAGAGTCTGTTTGCAGGTTGGGGCCACCCCTCCCACCCCCCAGATGTGTGGGTAAGTGACACGGTGAGCCAGAGGAGGCCAGCAGACTGGGTTCCCCTGCAAGTTGAGTCTCCTGTGAATGGCTCTGGACACCTGCTGCCCACCATAGCCCAGCACTGCTATGTCGCTGGGGCCTAGCTCTCCCCTGTCTTGGTTAGAATCAGGGGTGCAGGGTGGGGGACTGGCAGAAGTGGAACAGGCAGCTAGCCGGGAGGCCCCCTCGTTTCCAAAACGCCTACCTCATTGGCCCTGCTGCGGAGTTGGAAATGCCCATGATGAATGGGTCCTTTCAGTTGAAGTATCAGCACCCGCTGTCAAGTGCAGATGGTTTATTACCCTGGGGAAAGAGCGAGGCACTGTGCTAGAGGCGGGTCGGCTGGGAGGAGGTGAGACCAGGCTGTCTGTCCGGACCCCCCACCTTGCAGAGATGATGCCCCCAGCCCATCTCCTTTGCCTGCTCCAGGGACCTGGAGACACAGGGTAAGTCGAGCTGCTGAGGCTGGGGGTCAGGGGAGGCAGCCGCCCCGCCTGTGCTTGGACATATTCCACCCTCCATGCCCCCCCCCCCCGCCTCCCCGTACCAGCACCCTTTCGTGAAGGCCCAGGAGGAGGAAGAGGAAGACGAGGAGGAGGAGGAGGAGGAGGAGGAGGATAAATATGAGCTGCCCCCTGTGAGGCTCTGCCCCTCACTCTGGCTCCTGCCCACCTTCCTGGCACAGGGGAGGACTCTTTGTACATGGGTGAGGTCTGGGAAGGGGGAGGCAGGGAGGCTGGGTGCTTGGGCAGGACAGGAGTGGCCGCACAGGACAAGAGAGCACAGGCCCTGCCTCTCCTCCCTCTGCCTGTGCTGGGGCAGCGAGGGAGGCCTCAGCTGGCAGTCACGGGGCCTCTGGGCTGGGCAGAGAGAGAGAGAGAGGGATGGAGGAAAGAAGGGAGGGCGGGAGGAGGAAGAGTGGGATGGGGAGAGGAGGGGCGGTGTAACCAAGGCAACAGCGGGACAGCAGGAAGCCCAAGAGTCCCAAGGGCCTGGCGTTCCCCCTCCGAGATCCCAGTACTTCCTCGGGCCAAGGGCGGAAGTCCTGGGAGAGCCCGGCTGCCGCAGGCATCCCACCCCCATGGCCCCTCAGCCATGTGGGGGCAGGGAAGCTGGCTGCCTCCAGTTGCCATAGAGACAGGGCTGTCAGGAAGCCAGTGAGTGTTTGGGAGTGAGGGAGGGAGGAGGAAGTGAGGCTAGATGGGGGCAGGAGGACAATGGGAACCTACATGGGAGGAACCCACCAACTCGCAACTCTTGGGGTCTTTTCCAGATCGCTCTGGCCCGCCAGGTTCATCTGAGCCATCGCCGCCCCTGCCTCAGCCCACCACGGCCAGAGGCCTCCCCACAAGTCCCTCCTTCCCCGCCTGCCCCACCCCAGGCTGCCATTTCCCGGTGAGTGACTCTCAGAGGCATCTCATTTGCAAGATCCCCCACATTTGCATTCAAGAGGCCCCTGAACGATCAGACCCTCAGAAGCCAGAGCCCAGTTACTGTCAGTGGCTCCGCCAACTTGCCTGCCGGGTCTTTCCAGCCTTCCCACTTCAGCTGCCGCTGACTGACGGGTTCAGGGGACAGGCACAGCTGCCCCTGCCCTGGACGCCGTGCCTGAGGACCCCTCCCTGCCTAGAGAGTGAAGAAGTCCCTTGCTCAGCTGCAGTCCCTTCCAGCTCCCATGCCCACCTTGATTCTGGGTATGGACTCTGAAAGCTACCACTTTCATCATATATTTCATTGGAATTAAAAAAAAAAAACAGGGAGAGATTCACAACAAAGAAAGAGCCACAAAGTAGAGGCAAAGAGTCCTCCTCCCTTTTGTACATTTCCTCTTGTGTTGCCACATTGGTGTTTTTAAGCTGCACAAATATACGTGGTCCTGCCCCACCCCCCCCACCATCCTTGCCCTCCAGATGCCTCAGTTCCCCCACCCTTCCTCACCGGCCCCGTTGTGCCCACAGCTGAAGGCAGCAGCAAGCCTGCACGTGGCTGAGAAGCAGGGACCTCTCTTTGGGAGTCGAGGTAATGGGGAGGTAATGGGGATGTCCTCTCTCCGTGGCTCCACCCTGGGAAGGGGCATCCTCCCCCATAGGGATGGAGTTGTGCTTGTCTGACACTAGGCCCCTACTCTGCCCTTCATCCCAGCTGGGTGTCCTTTTTACTTGCTAGTCCTCTGAGATGGCAGTCCAGGTGGCATTGGCTCCCATGAAACAAATGAAGAGACTGAGGCCCACGGACATGAAATGCTGTGCCTGAGATCACACAGCAGAGTCCCAGACCCCCAGGTCCTGTTCTGCACCTGGCGTAATTGCTGGGTCAGGCGAGGGACACCCCCAGAATGAAGAGGTCAAAGGGCAGCGTACTCTGCCCGAGGACCCTCACTATGGAGACACATCTGTGTGCCATCCCCCATCAAAGGGGGCCCCCCTGGGCCACCAGTCTCTGATACCACTCATGTCATTATTGGCCACCACTGTCCAGAGACTTGTCCCTGTGGTCAGTGCCCTGAAGCCTGTAACCCCAGAACCCTGGATGTCAGGACAAGAAGGGACCTCGGCCAACATGTTTTTGTCCAAAAGAGGCCCGAGGAGGGGAGAGGTAGCCTCCTCATGCCCAAAGTCTCACAGCTGGCCTGAGGCACATTCATTTTCACTATACTCAGTGGTTGGTAAACCTTCATGACCTTGAGGGTGGCTTTAATTTTTGGAACAGCCCTAAGACATTTGGAGCCAAGCCTGGCAAATCAGCTGCGAGGTCAAGACAGGCAACACCACAGGGCTGCGAAGAAAACGATCAGGGATGAGGGCGGCTTTCTCCTGGGCTTCAGAGCTGGCTCTGAGGATCTCCTCCTCAGAGAAGTTCCAAGGACACTCTATCTCCCAGCCTAAGTTTCACTGAATTCCTTTGTGCTCCCTGCTGCCATGACGGGTGGTTCTCTCCTTTTCCTTCCAGAGTGGGGCGCACGGTCCAGAGTGGTGAGCGGACCCTCCATCTCCACCTCACGTTCTAGGGTTCTCCTAGGAAGTTGGCAGGGATGAGAAGGCCAGGAAATATCCCCGAAACCAAGGGAAAGGGCCCAGGGCAGAGCCCCTCCCCCTCTGCCCCAGGCCCCTGGCGGGTGTAAGCCAGCTGTCCTGAAGGTGCCGCCCAGGGCTCCAACTCCAATCCACATTCTCTGAGAGCTGGGGCCTGTGGGCACCTCTGAAGGGGACATGCTCACGGGATGCCCCCTCCCAGGCACAGGAGAAATTGTAATCATTCCAGCTGGCTCCCAGAAAGGGCTGCCTTATGAGGAGGGAGTGAGGTACCCAGAGCTGTCCCCCCAAATCTGTGGCTCCTCCCCCAGGACTCCCTCACTGCTTGGGGCAGAGGCCCCCTAGTCCTAAACTGAACCCGAAGGCTGGTCAAATCCATGGTCCCACACGCCCCTCCCTACCTTAGGTACCATGCCCTCCAAAGAAACCTGACGAGGACATCTACCTGGAGTGTGAGCCCCATCCACGTGAGCACCTCTGTTGGCCCCAGACCCATCCTGCCCCTGAGGTCCTCAGCTTCCTGCAGAAATGACACACTCTCCTGGCTCCATCTTCTTTCCCGGTCTCCTCTCACAACCCTCACCAACACACATTTGCCTTCAGACACCCACACTCCTGTCCTAGGTCCAGCTGACCACACTGTGCCTACATGGGAGGTGACCACCCGAGAGCAAAGGCTGGGTGGGGCTTCCTGGCTGCTGCGGCCAGGACAGCATCTCCCTCTGGTTGGAAGGGCTCCCAGAAAGCCCAGGCTGCAGAGAAGCGGCAGCCCTGCAGCTGTTCTCAGCCCCTCCCTGGCCAGCACGGACTTCCCCGCCTGGTGCCCGGCCAAGCCTCGCCTGCCGTCTCTGTTTCAGTCCTGGCCTTGACCCAGACTCTGAGCTCCCAAGTCCTGATGCCTCCAGTCCTTCTGCCAAGGACATCAGTGGTGCCCAGGTGAGTGCCCCACCAGACGTGCACACATGTGTGTGTGTGTGTGTGTGTGTGTGTGTGAGAGAGAGAGAGAGAGAGAAAGAGAGAGAGGGAGGGAGAGAAAGGGACAGAGCAAGTCCCAACTAAGGCTTCCTGAGCCCTGACCCTGGGATGGGCTCTCCTTGCATTGTCCCAGGGTTGCTGGCAGTGGTGACAGAGGCAGCTTGGGATGCTGGGTCCACTGGGCTCTTTCTCTCGAAGGAGATAAAGACCCTGAGTTCTGTCCCCCAATTTGCTCCCTACAGGCCCACCATAGCCCCCCAGGAAGTTCAAAATGTAAGAGGCTGGTGGCCAGGGGGAAAGGGAGGGAGGGAAGGAGGCAGGGCAAGGGGCTCAGGGTGGGACTTCCGGCCCGGGCCACAGGCCTGCAGGGCCCAGCCTTTTCTGACCAGACCTCCTGTGTCCCAGGGAGCCGCAGACGCCACCTCTAAAGGTGAGTGCAAGCTTCTTCAGTATGAATGCGGGCGGTCCTGCCTGGGCCTGCCCCAGCCCCAGCCCTGTGCGCCCCAGGCTCCATCCCTCTCCCTCAGGCCCCACTTTGCTGAGGGGGTCCCTGCAGCTCTGACTCCAGCTGAGATCAGGCCTGAGGGACTCTCTTGGGCATTTTCCAGGGTCTGGACCAAATCAGGAGGTTCTCGGTCTGTGCCCGAAGAGCACTCCTCATTTGGAGGTCACACCAGGGCAGTGGACCTGGAGAGTGGGGGAGCACTGGGCACTCTTGGTTTGGGCTTCGGGCCTGTGTACACCCCTCCATCCCCCCTGCAGCTTCCCTCCAAAAGCCTCCCTTGCCAACCCCCACCGGCCTTGCCCAGCTCTGTGACCTGCTTCTTCTATAATAGCAGGAAAGAGACCACCTCTTCCCTCTGCAGCCCCCTCTGGGAGCACCTCAGCTGCTGAGGTGAGGAGGGGCTGGGCACGGGCTGGGCAGGAGGCCTGAGGAGGGTAGAGCCTGAGCGTCCTCACCAAGAAGCCCTCTTGGGCTATGGTGTGCACCACCACGCAGGACATGTATGGAACACACATACGTGGCACCATGCTGTACACCTGGCATGGATGACTGTTTTGCTTTCGGGACTCAGTCAAGGGAAGGCAGACACGAACACAGATAACTGCACCCCGGGGTTCTCGACTCCCCAGGCCTGATCCAGCGCCCTGGCACATCTCTGAGTGGCTGTGTGTGTGTGTGTGTGTGTGTGTATAGGACAGCAGCCTGCTGGCTCAACCTTGGTACTCAGGGAACTGTGACCGCCACGCTGTCGAGAGCGCCCTGCTCCGCTTACAAAAGGTGGGCAGCCACAGACCCCTGGGCCTTCTCTGAAACCCCTTCTGCTCATCAGCTGTAGCTGGCTGAGCTATGAGGAGCAGGAAGCCAGGGGTTGTGACCCCACCATCGGGCAGGCCTGTGGATGAGCAGTTGGGAGAAGGGGTTGACATCTGGGGTCTCCTTCACAGGACGGGGCCTACACCATGTGCCCCAGTTCAGGGCCTCACGGCTCCCAGGCTTTCACCCTGGCAGTGCTCCTCCGAGGCCGGGTCTTCAACATTCCCATCCGGTGGCTGGATGACAGGCGCCACTATGCCCTGGGCCGGGAGGGCAGGAACCACGAGGAGGTGGGTGCTGCAGGAGGCAGGGCCTGTCGTGCAAGGAGGCTGCAGCAGAGCAATACCCTGGGCCCAGCCAAGAGCATTTGCCTGGAGAAGGACCCACATTTTGTGTCTTTCTGGGGTGTAAAAATGACAGCGGCCAGAGCCCTGAACTCCTTCCCAGACCCCTGGCACTTTGGGAAGAGGCCCACCCTGCTCTGAGGGAGGTGCCTCCTGCCATTGCTCAGTCTGCACAGGGTCAAGGTAGGGCATTTGTACCTATAATAAACCCAGCTGGGAACAGGGCAGGGTCCAGGCAGTCCGGCCTCCTGTCTACCTACCCCAAGGACTCAACCTTGCAATAGCATTGCTGGGCTACAAACTGAGTCACCCACCACTGAGCTCCCCGGCCTGGAGGACCAGGGCAGAGGCGTGACCCTAAAGTTATTTTAATCTAGCCTTGAAATACGAATCTAGCCAACAGTGTGGCCACGGGTGCAGTAGCAAGAAAGTTGCTTGGAATAAGGCAACAAAATAGCAGTGGAGCTTCCTGGGGCAAACAGGAAGCAAGGTATCTAGAAAAGTGTCAATAAGCCCCCTTGCTGGAGCCCCACTGCTGCCTCAGGAAGGTGCTCCCAGCATGAGGCTCAAGGGATTCCTGACATTCTGCCTCCCTGTCCAGCTCTTCTCCTCCATGGCCGCCATGGTCCAGCATTACATGCAGCACCCACTGCCCCTGGTGGACAGACACAGTGGCAGCCGGGCACTCACCTGCCTGCTCTTCCCCACCCACCAAGCCGTGAGGCCACAGTGATGGGGCCAGGTCACCCTTGGCCCCAGAGCTTGCTCCCTGGCCCTCCTCAGGCTCCACCACTCCAGTCCCTCCCCTTCCTTCACCCCAGTCCCTGTAGGCCCCAACGACAGGCACTGGGCAAGGTTGCCCAGAGAGAGGAAGGGTCCTGGAGACTCCACCCCGTGCTCACCTGGAGCCTGGCGCTGCCCCTCCCTGCTGCATCCCCAGGCCGGGAGCCCATTCCTAGCCTGTTGTTTACTGCAGCGAGGTCCTCCCTCGCTGCTCTGGATGAAGACACGGTGGTGGCCTAGAGAGGTCGGCCTCCTCAGAGAAGCCAAGCCTCAGGGGACAGCACGAGCACTGAGCACCGCTTGGACAGCACAGAGAGTCTTCTCACATTCTCTTGGGGGTTAGAACACTCTGGGAGGGACTGGGCTGCCCTGCACATGGTTTGCTTTCAATAAACATTTGTTGACTCTGGTATTTCTTGAATCTGGTAAGTGAAGCAGAGGGGGCCTGCATGAGGCTCCACGGTTCTCAAGTGTCACGGGGCAGACTGGCAGGGAGTGACGGACGGCATCACAGGCCAGCCCGCTTGCTGTCTACCCCATTGGAGCTTTTGCTGTTAGATGGTCTGTGCCAAGGAGGAGGGAGGTGAGGCCGGATGGCTGATTTTTGTTTTGTTTGTGGGGTTTGGGGCGGGGAAAGGAGGGAAGCTCAGCGGTGACTCTGCCACCCTGTTAAATGGTGAGGACGGAGGCCATTAACTACTCGTCCAACGCCTATGTACTGTACAGCGTTCCCAGGGGAGAGAGAGGAGCCTGGTTTTTAGCACTTGGTGTCGTCTACAGTAGGGTAGACAGCGGACCACAGGAAACAACTGGATCCGGACGCCCCAATCCAGATCCAAAGCTAGGGAAGGCTGAACAGTGGCTATCGAGAAGACTAGAGAAGGACGGCGGGCTGGAGCTTGGGGTCGGTGGCGCCTGCAGAAGGGCGGAGGGAGTCCGGGCCGCAGGGACAAGGCCGAGAGGCGGGGGCGTCCCCGGGCCTTGGAGCGGCGCCCGGAACACCCCGTGCCCAAAGCGCCATGTGACCGTGACTCTGCAGAAGCCGAGAGCGCCGCGAAACAAAGGGCGGTCTGGGCCGCCTGGCACTCGGCTGGCACCGAGGGCCCGGACCCCCCACTGCACCCCGGGCTCCGGGGAGGCGGGGGAGCCGCGGTGGGGGAGACGGGGAGGGAGGACGGGCGCCGAGGACGCGGCGAAGTGCGGGGGCGGGGCGGGGCAGGCTGAGCTGTAGGGCGTTGACGGGCGCCTCCGTCACTGCTGGTTCTGCCCGATAACCCGCTGGAACCTTAATTTCCTCATCTGTGATAGAGGGGAAGATAATCGTCTCTACGTAATCGTCCTCGGGTTAGGAGGCTTAAGTGAGGCATTCCGCGTAAAGGGGTGCCTGATGGGCGGAACAAACACGCTCTGCTCCGAATTCGGGTCAATTAGCTGCCACAAAGTGCCCGCAGGGAAGTCGTTTCTGACCAGGTCGTCGGGAAGAGGCAGGGAATGGGGCTGTGGGGGGCGGGGTGACACTGCTGCGTGTGTTTGTGAGGCACGAATTAGTAGCTGGGCGCCTCCAGTAGAGGCAGGAGGATAGGAGACCCCAAGACACACTCCAGCCCGTTAGCCCAGCTCAGGCTCCCTCTAGCCCTGGGTGGGAGCGGCCTCTCTTTTCCCCAGCCTCACCCAGCCAAGGGGCTCAGGGGCCATGGAGGTTGGGGAGCTTGGAATCTCCCGCTGGGCCTCAGGGTACAGTCAGACCCCCCCCTCCCGCATCCCCAACTGGCTCTGCAGGTTCAGCTTCCCTGAGGAGCTCTGCACTTGTGGCCACAGAGGCCCTAGGGCCTGTCTTTACTGAGCTCTGGATTTACCTAGCCCTGAAGCCATGAGGCCTGTGGTGGCAGAGTAGAGGCCACGGCCCACAGCTCTTGAGTTAACGGCCCAACAGGGACTCTCTGCTTATCCCAGCCTGGGGACTGACTTCAAGGAACTGCCTCCATTGCTTCCCTGCCTGGGGAAATAGAGAGAAGTCTTCGTCCAGGCTACGGGGACAGTTTGTAATTAGGGCCCCTTGAAAGCAAAAAGGGACATAGCCAGGTCTCTGCCTGCCTGGTGCCCCGTCAGCTTGCAGGTCTGCCGGTAGATATCCCCTTTCCCGGGGAGCCTTCCTTACTGCCCCAGCCTGGGCTCAGGTACTTAGGGGCACCCAGTAGCAATTGCCTCTTCATTCCTGGGACCAACTAGCTACTACTGCCCACTATTGCATATTCAGGGTTTGGAATACAGTAGGTGGCAAATATTTGTTGAAAGATTCCCTAAATAGGTCAACTCTATCCTGGATTCCTCTAAAGCTGATAACATTCCTTTATCAGGGCCCCCTTTGTTAATAGAAAAGTCCAGCCCAGTGCTGTCCAATAGAACTTTCTATGATGCTAGAAACATTCTCTGTCTGCATTGTCCAGTACAGTAGCCACCAGTCACAAGAGGTTATTGAGCACTTGAAATGTGACTAGTGTGACTGAGGAACTGAATTGTTAATTAATAATTTAATTAATTTTTAATTAATTTAAATAGCCACATATGGCTAGTGGCCATCATATTGTTTTGAGTCTCTTGCCTTCCCAAGTGCGAGGGCAGTGGTGAAAGCTGGAGAAGTCTGCAGGGGCTAGATCTGGAGGAGCTTGGGAGACCTCCAGGAGTGTGGCCACTGGGGGCCACTGAGGTTCTGAGCAGGGTGGGGCAAGGGGTATTTGAGGAGCGTCACTCTAGATATGCCAGAGGGGCTGCACAGAGGCAGGAGAACACTTAGGAGCCGCAGGTGGTCCCATAATTCAGGCAAGAGATGCCACCCCTTGATTCACCAGTCCCTCCAAGCACCTTATCCCCATTTTCTCCCACCCAGCAGGCCAGACACTAGAAAATTCTAGGCAGGGTTACCAACCGAAGGATCAAGTCTTTGAGAAGTGCCATTTCTTTCACTTTGAGAAATGGAGGAGCCCATGGATTACACAGTGGTATGCCATCTCCACCGGCGGGGGGTCCTGTAGGTCAAGGGAGCTGAGGAAGTGTGGGTAGGAAGGGCATGACAGCCTCGCACACACCTGCCGGGGCTCAGAGTGTGGTCTAAGCGAACAGCTGACAAGTTTCAGCTTTGGTTTCTGAAGAGGCAGCCTGACCTTGGGCAAAAACAAGGACAGAAGGACCGGAGTTTCATTCTGGCTTAGTCACTTCCTGTGTAACTTTAGCCTCTGTCTTGTCACTTTTAAAACAGGGCTGATAATACCTGTGTTTCGGGATTGTTGTGGGAACTGAAGTAAATAACACAAATATAACACATACTTAGCCTAACACACAGCCTGACATACAGTAGGAGCCAAATGATTGGTACCTAATAGTAATCATAACTGGGAGTGGGCAAAGCCTGGTTCTGGTCACCTTTGTGCTCCATTTTGGGGGCTCTTCCCCAACTCAATCTCCACCCCTCCACACATATTTCTAAAACCTTTAGACATTGTAAGTACTGTAATAATTATTGTTGTGTCTGCACACCTGGTTTTCCATTCCTCTTCTCCTGGTAACACAACCCACTTCCCCCACAATAGGACCTGCGTCTGGCCAGGACCAATCAGCGTCTATCAAAATCTTCTCTGGATTACCTAGCAGGGGAGGTACCATGGTCACAAAGGTGGTGTTCCCAGGGCAAGACTTATACATCACACTCCGGATGTGCTGACCCCTGGGTTCCCTCTCTGTCCGCCCTCCCCCCGCCCCAAATCTTCTCTGAGATGGATATATTGATGTTGAGAGAGAGAAGTCCTCTTTCCAAATCTGAGTTTGGGCTGCAAATAGCCACCTTCCCTGCCACCTGAATAGAGCCTGTCTGCAGAAGCCAGGCAAAAACAAGGAGAAAGTATCTTGAAGGTGTGGATTCTGCCCCAAGGTACCAGTTTTTGCCTAGCACCCCTCCCAGCTGGGTGAGCTAGAAATTTCCTTTTTGATTTAAGCTGGTGGGAGTGTGGCTTCCGATCTTTGTGAAGAAGACTCCAGCCTGGTGCAGTGGTGTGCACCTGTAGTCCCAGCTACTCAAGAGGCTAAGGCAGGCAGATTGCTTGAGCCCAGGAGTTCTGGGCTATAGCATGCTATGCTGATCGGGTGTCTGCACTAAGTTCAGCATCAATATGGCGACATCCCAGGAGTGAGGGAACACTAGGTTGCCTGAAGAAGCGTGAAATGGCCTAGGTCTGAAACAGCAGGTCAAAACTCCCGAGCTGATCGGTAGTGGGATTGCACCTGTGAATACCACTTCACTCCACCCTGGGCAATATAGCAAGACCCCATCTCTTTAAAAAAAACCACAAACCCGTGCTGTTCAAGGGGAAAAAAGGAAGGAAAAAGAAAAAAAGAAGATGATGGCTCTTGCCTGGTACAGGCACTTGTGTCCTTAAAGTTCAGGGAGATCAGGAGATTTGTCTGAAGCACAGAGAAGTTAGCGGTAGAAGCATAAACTATACTGCGCACTCCAGTTGTTCATTCGCACATAGTTAAGCGAGCACTTACTACGTGCCAGCCACCAGACGAGCATCTCATTCCTCCTCCACACCTGCTGAAAGACTCCCCCTCACCAGCTTCACTCCTAGTCTCTAAGGACCTTTGAGTCAGGGGACATGCAAAAGAGCCCTTTTCCACCAGGACATGGCCCAGCATACTCACTGTCTTCGCAGAATTAATACTTCCAGAACCTGCCCACATCAAGGATGCAAGAGGAGCCAGCGACTACTGAGCTGCCTGCCCCCCTACCAACCACAGCTCTGCCTGCATGGAGTAAGTCCTAGCCCTGGCCAGGGACCGCTGAGCTCCTGTCTGCATGCCACGCTGAGCAAACGTGCTCCTACTGCCCTTATGGCTGCAGTGACCATGTGGGGGATGTTGAGGTCATTTTAGAAATGTTTTGATGTAAATTCTCCCCAGTGTTCCCTTTCTTTACTTTGCAAATCTGATTGAAGAGCAACAGGGGTGGTAGGAGCAGAAAGAAGTCAGGACGGTGGTTTCCAAATCTGGTACTTAGAACACCCCTGGGCCATGATGATAATCAACATGTCATCGTAGGTGACAAAAAGGAGAAAAACACAACCCGCGAACTTTTTCTGAGGAAAATTATTCCATTTAAAGGACCATCCTTTAAACTGAAATCAAGTTCTTCCTTCTTTTTTGGTGTTAAATTGTACTTTTAGGTCACTTAATTTTACTGAGCCTCAGTTTTCTCATCTTTGAAATGGGGTGAGAGGGGCAGGGTGGTTGACCTGGATGATCCCTAAGGGCCTCTCCAACTTCAGTATTCCCAGACCTGGGGTCTGGGGCCGAGGACACGGTAACTATGCGGCTCTTACAGCCTGGGCTGCCTTCCTGTTCCCTCCCTGCCACCCTCCCCTGCAGAGCCCTCCAGCCTCTCCCTGCTCAGTCCCACAAGGTTTGCCCTCCTGCGTGCCCTTTGGGGAAAAGTGCCTCGTCCACAGTGCACCCTGGATTGAATGATAACCCAGGAGACATAGCTTAGAAAAGGCAAACGTGGGTTTCAGACAGCCTAATGTTTGTCTTGAGTCATTAGTGGATTGGCCCAGACTCCACACAGGCATGGAGGACAGAGGTGAGGAGCAAAAGCATGAGGACACCAAGGTGGGGGCTGGGTGGGGGGCGAGCATTGAAGGAGATGGAAGTTCTGGCCAAAGAATC
>RJWJ010032381.1:0-18670 GCA_004363605.1 Indri indri
GGGGCAGGTAGTCAACAGCCGACCATAAACTACATGGTGGGAAAAGGGGGTGACTTCATTCTGAAGTATCTTGCAAATAAGATTCATTGAGGCATCATGAAGTCATAGCCAGGCTCAATTTAGCCACAGCTTGTCCAAGCCATTGATTTCTCTCCAGTTCCTAAGGAATTGCAGCAAGTTTAAAACTGGAGCTGACAGTGAATTTTCATTACTGAGGCAAATGCGTGCTCCGAAGGTGGTGGGGAGGACTTGCTTTGCCGGTCTCACTTCCAAGGAACGGGTGGCAGGAGACTGCGTTGCTTTCCTTGTGTATTTGAAGCAAGGTTCATGATTATGCAAAACAAAGCTAGGAGAGGAATTTATTTATAGCACTTGGATTCAGCAAAATGTTAACTTTTAAGTGGCTTTTTTTTTTTTTTTTGCAACAAATTTTAAACCCTGGAGACCTAAAGATAAATTCCATCCATATGTCTCTGCCTGAGTTATGCTTAACCAGGGAGACGTTTTCAAAGAGGCCTTTGGATAAAATATTTCTGTCCCTGCAGGACGAGGACGTTCTTGCAAAGAAACAAAAACAAAGAGAAAGGTTGCGGATAGGGAAGATGCATTGATACTTTCTATGTTGCAGTCCCTCTTCCTGGAGCAGAGGATCCAGAAGGAATTAAGACTAGTCTCTCCCTTAATGATACACAGATTACTGGGGCCTCCAGGCAGGAAAATAGCCGGGAGGTTTCAGCGCACGCCAGATGGGCATTGTCAGTGACTGCGGCGAACCAGTAGTGGCTGCAAGAGCAATTACGGATCCAAACAGCTTTCAAATACCAGCCCAGCATTGCCACATCCAGTATTTTTTTTTTTTCCAGAAGCTGAAAATGTGTAATAAAAATGTGAAATTGCCTGAATTGTAAATGGTTGCTACTTGTTCAAAACATTTTAAAAAATACCATGGGGACTAAATAAAACATGTCTGCAGATAATACTTGGCTCGTGGGCTTCCAGCTTATAAAGCTAAAAAAAATACAATTGCAGTAGGAAGCGTCAAATGCTAAGAAGCAGGCTTTCGCGGTTACAGAGGAGAAGGGCTCCATCCAGCCTGCAGTGGGGAGGGGGCAAAGTCCTGTCACACGTGTGCAGCACCGATGCTGGATGGAGCCACTGAGTGCAGGTGGTAGTAAGATCTGATATTTAGCAAGCAAGTCTCGCTTGAGGTGGAGAGGATGGTGTTTAGCATGGGAAAAGAAGAGGGAGGGGTACCGTCTTTTAGGTATATGTGAGAAGCTGGCAGGAAGAACAAAGATTCCTATGGTAAACAGTACTTTTTTAAAACTAAGGATACAAGCAGCCATGGACGGCATGTGAAATGCCAACGTGTTTTCAAGTGTAAATGGTTAAATGCAATGGATCTCAAGATAAAATTGTAGGAGCTGCTTTCTCATGAAGTTGAGCTATCTCGAGCAGTAACAACTTTTCGGAGTACCAGCTTTCTCCTCTACACAGGGATACAGTGGTGCCTGCCCTCAGAGGGTGCCAAAGGGTTGGAGATGACATCACCTCTGACTTTATCTTATCACCGGCCAAGTGGGGTTTCACTGTGAATCATTGCTCCGTCCCTCTCCCAAAGCAGGTGCTATGGAACACTTTGGGACTCTCTATTTTGCTCAAAATTAGATTCCAGATCAAATCCATGTAGGTAATGAGACTCTCAAAAGTCCTGCAATGAGTAAACTTGCTTTGCCTTTTTTTTTTTTTTTTTGCAAATTGTCTTTTCCCAAGCTGGCTATGTAAATCTCTTCCTTGTGTTTTCTTTGTGATATTCCCAGATATCCTGTTCATCCAGAACTTCATGGAATGTGCATGGAAATGATGCTTTAAGCATAAGTGACATTAATTTTGTGATGAGATACTGTTTTTCTACTTTGGGAAATAGACCAGCTAAATATTTCACTTGGACAAGATTTGACTCCTCAAACCCCTTGGATTTTGTTTCTCTTCCAGGTGGAAGATGCACTGAGTGAAGTCGATTTTCAACTCAAGGTGGACCTGCATTTCACGGAGAGTGAACAGCAGTGAGTGTCCTGGAAATCCTTGGGTTGTAGCAGCACGATTCTCCCCTCCATCCGCCCCTGATCCTGGGGCATCTTCATGGCCCCAGAATGCCCCGCACATTCCGGGGTCCTGAGGAACTGTGAGGTCCCTTACCCAGGAGTGTGGGCTGAGAACGACTGCTTGGTCATTTCAAAGTGCATGCATGTTAGGCAGGCAGTTCAAGTACTACATCCACAGAAAATTCCTGACTTCCTGGATTTATTAACTGGCACCTTCTCATGTCTGACACCTTTTTATGCTTTCAATGTGGTATTAATTGGGGGTGTTAGATTAATGACCCTATGGGGCTATAAACCTCAAAGCCCCTTCTGAATCAAAGGAGATTCTGCCAGGATTCTGAATCTTCATACTAGATAACCTGCTATTGTGTTTCAGCTCTCTGAAAATTGAAAATCCATTTATGTGTAACCTGCTGATTAAAGAAGCAGGAGGCAACTCTCTTCTTTCTCATAACTGCTTCCTTTCAGCCTGTTGGCTGGCCTCTTCCTCCTACCCTGGGGTGAACTATCATGCCACTGAACCTCTCTGGGTTTTTTCAGGTAATAAATAAATCATCTTTTTCTTAAGTATTAAGAAGCCCAGTCAAGTGTAATGTCAAAACTCTAAACTCTCATCCAGTGTACAGCTTCTTTCTGTTTCTCCACCCACTTCCTGGTCCAGGCCATCCCAGGGTAGGAAAGCCCCAGTGCAGAAACAGGGCGTGGTGGGGGATTCACATCCTGCTCCTGCCACTCCCCATCTGTAGTCTGCGGACCTTCCAGGGTCAGGCACAATGAGGAGGAGGAGGTGGAGGAAGAGGCAGGGGTTCATTTGTGAGCAGGGGCCTTCGTGTGGTAGATACTGAATCACCTTTAGGATTTTCTTGTGAATTCCTTGGAGATACACCTGTTAGGCAGCCCCTCCGACCCTCAGCAGGCCCCATCCCTGCAGTTCTCTGATATAATGATGCCTTTTGTGGCTGCCTGACCCATTCCTTGCAGGAAACTATTTGGGACATACACTTCTCCAAATAACCCACATCTGGCCTGTGGGAAATAACCCCCATCCTACATTTGTGGGGAAACCCCTCTGCCATGGCTGCTCGCTCTTCCTTAGACCAGTCCAGCCACCCTCGGCTTCTCTCCTGATAGCCTCTGCAGGATGAGTCAGGCACCAGGACTTATGTTCCCTTGGTCCTAGGGGACACAGGGTAAGTTCAGTTGAAGACCCTCTTCCTTTGGCTTAAGGTACAGGGAAGAAAAACTTTTTCTTCCTCTATTACAAGAATCTCTGCACACATGGCTACTCTCCCGCAAACTAAAATCAGTCCTCACTTCTGGTCTCTACAACCTCTTCAGCAAATGCCTCACCTTTTCCTCTGCAGATGGAGAATCAGGAGGCTGATGCACCAGTGCTGGTAGAATGGGCCAGCACTGAATCCCTTCAAAGTTCAGACTTCCTCTCAGGACCTTCTCCCTCTTCTCAATGACTGCTCTGTCCCTGAAATCTGGCTAATTGTTATGGGGGGGTCATAAAATGAGGAGTTGAGTCGGAGGGGATATGAACCAAAGACGGACTTCTACTGAGGTGTCAGAGACCCGCCTGTGCCTGGGAATTGAGAACCGACACCTGCTGATGTATGGCTGGGCTCCTCTGGTCTCTGGGCTGGTGGAGGTATCTGTCCATGGTCCTGAAAAAAAGTCTGAGCTCAAGATCACAGATTTTCCACTTTTTTCTTTATCTGGACACAAGCCCCTCTGGCCATCTGCCTCTCTCATCACATCTGCTGCTTCCCTGGTGGGACAGTGAATGCCTAAGAAATCTTAGCTGCTTCACACCATCCCCAGAACTTGTTCTTGTACCACACTGATGAACCCAGAGCCCCTAAAAGAGACTAGTCTTCTTCCCAATCTATAAACTCATGTGTGAGGCCCCTGCCTTCCTTGTTCTCATATCTTCCCTCAACCATCTGGGATTTCTATCATTCACTCCCCAGTAACCACTCCTGTCCTGTCTTTCTGTGCCCACTTCCTTCAGAGACATGCATCCATAGCTCCATGGTAGACCTTTGCAGTTGATTGTAGAACCTGCCGTTGGTTCCAAACTCAGCCTAGAAATCATTCTCCAACCAGCCCTCCCAGTAGCCTAATAATAAGCCACCGTAGACAGAGCAAATGAGACCTTCTTGCCTGTAAGACAGCAGTTAATGGAGAGCCCGTGTATAGGAGATTGACCCAAAGTATATAAAATTCAACCATCTAGGGTCTGTACTCATAAACTATAAAATATTGGGGAAGTCCTTGCACTTTTATAAGTCTCAGTAGCCTCATTTATGAAGTGAGTATCATCATAGAATATAGACCTTAACAGTTGGTTATAAAGATTAAGAGAGAGAATATATACAACAAGCCAAGTGCATGGCCTGCTGAATAAATGTCTTCTTCTACTTTATGGCTTCCTGGATGCAAGTGAGGCCGGTCTTTGATGTGTCATTTCCTTTCCATAATAACAAAGCACTTAATAACAATCAGAGCAGGAGGTTTTCATGAAGTACAAGATTAGCTAAGAGGAACAGGAAGCAAGAGCCCAGAAAGATTGAAAATGCCATATTTGTTCATTTTTATAAATTGGGCTCAAGGATGATACGGTGTCTGTAGCATATCCTGGGAGTAGACATTCGGTTTTGAAACATGACTGCATTAGCTGGCTTCTTTTGGAGAAGTACAGCATCTCATTTCAGGGTTGCTGGGTTCCCCAAGTCCATCTTGTCCAGGCTCTCAATGCAGGTGGGAGCATTCTGCTTCCTGGAGCATTTGCTCATGTCCAGAGACAATTTTTGGTTCTTGCAATTAATTGGGTGGGGATAGGGGAGGGGAAATAGCAGAATGGAGGCAGGGGCTTCACTTCTGAGTTTAGCCTGGGAAGAAGGTCACCCTCTTTTAGGGATGGTGTGAAGCAGATTCGATCATCACAATTATTTACTGGCATCCAGTGAGGAAAGGCTGGAGAAGCTGCTGAACACCTTACAACACACAAGCCCCCTCCACAACAAGGCATCATCTGTGTCCTAAGTCAGTACCACTGAGGTTGAGAAACCCTGTTCTAGTCAGACCTTGCCTTTGTACTTGCCACTCTGCAAAGGCCCATCAGCACCTGTTTGCCCAAGGACAGGAGCTCATTCCTTCTTATCATAGTCCATCCTGTCCACAGCAGTTCTGCTGATCAGGGAATTCTTTACTTAGAGGAACACTTCATCCTTGTGAGTCTTCCCTCAGTCGACCTCTTATTCTTGATAACCACCCAGAAAAATCTGAGTCTGGATGGAAGTTCAGATAAAGAATATTCTTCATGCCATCTCTTCATTTCCAGGCTAAATACCAGGGTTCTTTCCCTGTGTGTTTTTATTTGTTTAATTTTTTATTTGTTTTAGTTTCTTTATAAGAACCCAGGATTTCTCCTCTCAATGCTACCAAGTTTCTCCTCCTTTTCTAAATTGAGACCCCCCCTCCCTGTAGGAACTAAGTTTTATCTCCATTTCAGATAATACTCATTTCAGAGCACAGAAGAGTTATCACCTCCGTAATTCTTAGTTCTTTATTCCTACTGATATGGCTTAAATTCCTATTATCAAGTTTTTGCCATCTTTGCTACCCTGCCATGTATTTAACCTCCTGTTATTAAGGCCCTGGTGATATTTCCATGAGTTGTAGGAGCCTGTGTCTGAATAGATTCAAAGCAGCATTGAGCAGTAACTCAGAACCTGCTGTCAAATCAGAACTGGTCTGGCATTTTAGCTTTGCCTTGTGACTTTGAACAAGTTAATTAACTCATGTTGATTTTACTTTCTCTCTATAAATGGAATAATACTAGTAAATACCTCATAAGATTGTCATACAGATTAAGGGAGAAAACACCTTGCTCAGTTCATAGCAAGGCGTCAGTAAGTTATTGCCAGAATGAAAATGCATATCAATATTAATGACTTTCTGAGATTCTCCACCTCCGCCCCCTCAGGTTTCTTCCAGGTACAAGAGGAGACCATTATTCTATTCTATTTATAGAGCCGCACTGGGCTGCAATGATTTAGTTGGCTCTTTTATTTGGCATTCATTTGCATGCAAGCAACAAGGATTTCAAGGAAGCAAAGTCCCCTGGGTTCGGTCTTGGGTGGCTGCGCCCTTCACCTTGCCCTTTCTGTGCTCCAAGTATTTATCCACGGAGGAAGGAGGAGCATTTCCTCCCTGCTCTACTCATGGAAGCTGCTCCTTCCAGGTTTCCCGTGTGCTGTGGTTCAGAGAAACTTACAGAGCCTGAGGCACTGTTTTTCAGAGATTAGTGCTGGGTCCTCCTGAGGGCTACCATGGCTGGCTTTTATTTGGACAAGAACCATTCCCCTTTTTATAACAGAAGACACTGTCGGGTCTTGCCTGCAAGTTGGTTCATCTCTCAGGAGTAAGACGCATACCAATTACAAAATGCTGGAGCAGCGGTGGGCAAATCCTTGATGAAATGGGTCAGACTTTGTAACCACTGGGCTCCGGGAGCCATTCATTCAACCAGTCCATTGTTCATTTTGATAAGCACACATTTGACCGACTTCTGCAGCATGCCAGGTATGAGGCTAGGTGTTGAGGATATAAAGATGAATTAGGCACGGTCCCTGTCCTGAAGAGGTAGGAATCTAATAGAAATCACAGGCTTGCACAGTCAATGTGGCATTATAAGTGCTGGATGTCTGGACATCTGGGGGGAATAGGAGAGAAGTGTGGGAAAGGAGAACCAGAAGGATTCAATGTGGAGATGAGCCTTGGAAAGCAAGTTCGAGTCTCTTATTCATCACTGACACATGGGCTTGTTGTCCCAGATATGCCCCGTAGAGCTATGTGATATATAGAGAATTCTTTTCCTCTCTGAGTGTTGATTTCTTTATCTGTCGATCATGGGAAAAGTGATTTCTACTAGGCAGGGTATTTGCAGGACTGAATAAGATGATGCATGTGCAGTGCTTGGCCCACGGAGATGCTGTAAGATAGACCTGCTTGGCGGACAACAGGGCCAACCCTCTGTTGCTCATGTGAGCTCATTTGCTTGCCTTCTAGGTTGAGGGACGTGGCCGGGGCACCCGTGATCAGCAGCCGCACGCTTGGCCTACACTTCCACCCACGGAAGGGTTTGCACCACCAGGTGCCAGTCATGTTCGACTATTTCCACCTGTCTGTGATCTCCGTGACCATCCACGCTGCGCTGGTGGCGCTGCGGCAGCCCCTGATCAGGTATGAAGTTAGGAGGCAGCCCTGGGGTGTGGGGAGCTACCCTCCATCACAGACATGGCAGAGAGGTCCGACTTTGCCAGGGGAGATTTGCACAGACAAGGGCACTTCTCCCAGGCTATAGGTTCAGGCTCTGGGCCTAAATTCTGAGGGGGCTGGGAGTCGTGAGGGAACAGGCATCAAGGGGAGACTGCCTCATAGCCAGGGGCTGAAAATCTGCAAACCACAGCTGACATTGGGAGCACGTGGATTCTGTACTCAGCTTCCCTTTTGTCTAACTGTGCCTTATTTGAGAAGTCCTCTGATGTCCCTAAGCCACATGATTTCATCTCTCAAACAGTAGCACTAGTGTGTCCCATCTACATAAGATCTTAGTGAATCCCAAATGAGGACAATGCCAAGCACATGGCGGGGGCTCAGTTTTCTTTCTCTCCCTCGGGTTACTTTTTCAGATGAGGAAGATTCACCTACATGGTTTGCCTCCCTGCTTCAGTGAATTTTCCCAGAACATCTCCAAGGGCCCATGAAGCACTGAGGTTTTATGAATTCCTTGAGTGGAGGGGCAGAGCTGACGACAGCCAGCGCACTGTGCTGTCTTCATGTAAATACATACTCCCAGCATGGCCTGATACGTGCCATCATTTCAAACATCACCCATGCACAGGGGCAAAAGTGGCACGTGCGCAATGGGGTATTTAGGGATAGAATCTTACAATGTGGAGTTTTAGAAAGAGAATGTTCCCAGTTTCCCTTTTCTGGATGGCTCCTCAAGTGCTGAGAATTTAAATGTATGGCGGGGGAGACTTGAGTTCTCACTGAGTTTTCTGTCCCTGGCCTGAAGCTCTGTTCTCTGCTGGGGTCAGAGAGCAGGAAACGAGTTACCTGATTTGACCCATGCCATGTGGCCAGGAGCCGGCCCCTGGAGATCTTGACCCAGTGACCATGCCCATCTGCTGATTCCACTCTGGACTCTACAGAGGGAAGTCCCACAGGGGAGTTAACGTCAGAGCTCATGGCAGGAGCAAAGGGCACAGGGAATTTAGGGGAGGAGAGAGTTAGTGAGGTGGCACCCCAGCCTGGAGTCATGAACCGAGATCAAAGAAGTCTGGGCATATTCCTGCCCAAACTTTGATTGAGCTCCTGGACAGAAACTGGGTCCTCAAGATGAGGGAGACACATGTACCAGGGAGACCTGGGGACATTTCCTTATTTTTTCATACAGTGAATGTTTATAGTGGGCCTACTGTGCTCTAGGAAAGTGTCAGGAGGTACACAGCATGTCCTACTTTGGGATCTAAGGATACCTTGGGATAGATCTTTCACAGTCCAGTAGGGTGGACCAGTTTGCATACATGATACTATAATATGATAAATGCTACTCTAGTAGAATTTGGTAGAAAATATTATAAGATTCATAGTTACAGGAACAAAAGAACGCAGCCCTGACCTTGGGAAGTGACAGGAACAATAGAATGCAGAAAGCAGCAGAGAGTAGTCATATCCTGCCAAGGTTGTTCTCTAGCTGGTGGCTCACTCTGAGGCTTAGCAAACAAATGGCCTAAGGCAGAGTCAAGGGCATGATCTGTCTGCCCTCTGCAAGGTGAGGCTGGTGAGGCCGGGCTGATGGCTGAGGGTTGGGTCCTGGGATTAGCAGGCTGCCGCTGAAGGTGAGGTGACAGCCTGAGGTAGGAAAGGCAGAGCTCCCTGCAGGGTGCTGGGGCCTTGAGAGCGAATTGTCACCAGCTGGAGTTTAAAGCATCTTCTTGTCTAGCCCTACTGTTTATTTTTCAGGGATCCTTGGTAAGTCACCTAACTTTGCTAAGAATCTGTTTCAACCTATAAATGAATGAATAAATGAATGAATGAGGAGGAATTTTTAAAAATTGGAGTGTGATACTAAATTAACGGGGATGATGACTGGCTACAATGAGATGAAGTAAACAGTGTTGCAGTTGGTGAAAGTGGGCTTGGTGCGAGGTGGGTGTCACTTAGCATTAGCCACTTCTAGAAAGGCCAATCCTGGAAGCTCTGATGGTGAATAGATCAGCTCCAGGGCCCTTAGAGGCTGGAGTTTGGCAGAAATACACACAGGCTGTGAACTCTAATTCGGAGTGATACCTGTTACACCGAGGGGTGTGCGAAGCATCCTGGGAGCCCCGTGTAGGGTAGAGATATAGGGATGGTCTTTAGGATCACAGGGACGCAGATTGCAATTCCAAGTCCCCCATTAACTCTATTAGATCTAGCATGTGAGCTTCAGTTTCAGTATATACCCGAGGGCTGTTTGAAGGATTAAGTGAAATAGTACATGTGAAACCCTTGGCAATTCATCCAATCGATTGATATTGACTTAGCACCTACCACATCCCAAGCCCTGATGCGGGGGCCTTGTGTCTAGCACATAATAAACACCTAGTAGGTGGTAGGTAACTGTTAGCATGGGGAAGACGTGCTTCTGCTGAAGTGATATTAGGGAAAGCTTTCTAGAAGAAACAGCCTTTGTGTGCCACCCAGGGAATGAGAGACTGTGACAGTGAAAAATGGATTTGGGAGGGTAAATTGGAGTGATACGCTAACAAGGTAACTGATGACACATTAAGGAATTGAGAATCTGTTTATTGTGGAAGAAGGAAGTGCCGCAGATTTTGAGCTGGAGAATAACTTGATGAGCCCTGTGTTTTGTAGAGACCCCAGCCGTTGTGAGTGGGCTGCACAGGGAGTTACACCCGGGCGGAGGCAGGAGGATGCGTTAGGAGAGTGTTTACAGCGACTGAAATGGCAGAGAGCAGGCCTCGCTTCTTCTGTGCTGGGGACCCTGATACTACACTAATGAGAATTTCGGGATCTAGGAATTCTTAGTAAAAAAGTTTAATCTTCCACGGAAACAGTCTCTTACAAGTTTGTCTGCAGCAACCTTGCTGGGTAGGAGCACAGATAGGAATTCACAGTAAGAGCTTAGACGTCTCCGGGGATGGGGGTAAAAATAGAACTGTTTTCTGTTCTCTGGATTTTGCAGGAAGAAATTCTCTCAGTTGGCTCACAGTAGCTGGGAACAAAAGGGAACCCTTTAACGTTGTGGGAAATACCTATCACATGGGACAGGCACTAGCTTTTCCAGAAAAGCAGCTCTTCGCAGCATCAGTTAAGTCCAATCAGTATGAAGCAGGTGTAAAATTAAAATTTAACCTCCACCGAACCAGACTGAATAAAAGAATGTGATTTTTAATCCTCAAATGGGTACAGTTGGATTTCCCTCGAGGGATTCAGATCCACCGGAAAAGCTAATTGAGGATACCCTTAAGCAAATAACAAGTTATTTTAGTTATTAATTTGTAGTCCGTCCCAGGAATGTGCCATAAGTATCCACACACACATACACACACACATTCTACTTTTCTTCTGGAATGTTCCTTCTATCCACTGTTTAGCTAAATTGTAGAGTTGCTTCAAATTGCAATTCAGAACAAATCAGAATAATGATATTGTACTTTATTATTTTTGTGTCATTATCAGCAATAGCTACTAGCATTTATGGAATCATTACTATTTGCCCAACACCGTACTCAAAGTGTTCCTGGCTTATCCCATGGAATCCTCGTAATGACGCTGTGGTTAAAGTGCTCTTGTCAACGCTTCTGATGTGAGGAAACAGGGTAGCAGAGGTCGAAAAGCTTGTCCCATGTCACACAGCCTAGGGGGGCGCTGCTGGGATTCGAACCCTGGCCCACAGGCCTGTTGGCTGCCTCTCCAGCAGTTGGCCATACTCCACTTGTGTATCATCCCTGACTATTCATCCTGTTTCCTAGTTTGTTTTATAAACTGCTCTTCTGTGCCCACTGGTCTGAGTTTACCTCCCTCGTATTACATCGGTTGGTTTGTGTGTCTGCCTCCCTCTCTGGAATAAAATGTCTCTAAGGGGAGGGCCATGCTTTAATCAGCTTGCCACCCAAACACCTAACACACTGGTGTATAGTATGGGCCTCATAAATCCTTCAATAAATGAATTAAACAGAAATAGAACATAATTTCCCTGTCAATATTTTAAGCAGGAATGTGGGTCTCTTGGGTTAAATCTCTCCACGACTTTTTCTTAAACATAATGATGAAGATGATGCCACCTGGGGCGATTTATTAGCAAGACCTTTGCCATCAGAGACTTTAAATCTCACCAGGGGATTAAAACATACCTATCAAATAGTATTTACATTGTGACAAAGCAATTAACCTTAGGATATTGAATAAAATAGCTCTGATTAAAAGAAAAAAATGAGTATAAGTAGACTTTACTGATGTATCAATTGACAAAAATGAAACAGGTAAAGGGAAGGAGAGATGATCATAAACCCCAAATAAAATAAATTTGTGTAACCCCATAGCCCTTCCTAATCTCCTTCCATCCAAAATTGATAGGTGCTATCACAGCATGGCAGCCGATCTTTCCGCTGCACCGCAGAGCTGGGTAGCACCTGTATATTTGTCTGTTGAACAAATTAATATATTCCCAACTAGCACTGACAGAGTGCTTTATTGATCAGGACAGCCTGTGACGTCGGCTAGACTCTCGTGTGGATGCTGGAGGTGGATGTTGTTTTGTGCTTTTCCACAGAAGAACAAACAGAGGTTCAGAAGCAGAGACATGACTCAGATTTTGTCCAGCTGGGGCTGTCCCCAGTCCTTCTGTGGCCCGTTCCACCTGCCCCTCGGTTCCTGTGCCCTTGAGCTCTGCTCAGTATCCCTCATGGCTGTGTGGTTGGCATGTAGGGTGGGCATTTCTCTGTATACATTGCAGGGATATGTAGCATCCTTGGCTCCAGGCTTACATGCCAATTGCTCCCTTATCATCAAGATATCCAAAAATGACACCCCAGTGGGTGAGCTACTCTGTGTAAATGACTTACCCCAAAGGCTCCACAGTAACACCCCTCAAGGGAGCTGAGTTAATGGCAACATCACTTTCTTTACATTCTTTTTCTCCCTCTTTGATTTTCTTCTTTTTAGTTTTACTCGTCCGGGAAGAGGCTCCTGGCTTAGTAGAGGTGGCCCAGACATGGGGCAAGAACAGTCCATCATTTCTCTGGAAAACCTGGTCTTTGGAGCTGGATACTGCAAGCCGACTTCCTCAGAGGTAACGTCTGCACAGGGCAGTGACTCCATGACTTTCAAACTTCACATTGCAGGGTGTGTGCTCTGAGATTCCTGTTTCTGTCGAATGCCCTCTATAGAGATCCTTTGCTTATTCTTGTCTTCCTCTCACTGTCCATCATCCTCCCGTGTACCACTGCAACATTTATCCTAACATATCCCTAATGCCAAGCCCTGGGGTTGACACAGGAAATACGTCCTTCGTATGATGCCTCTTATATGTGGTCCCCTGGAAGAGTATGGTTCCCTGGAGGTGAAGAGGCTGTGTTATGTGGAATTTCCCCTAAACTGTGGTAACATCGCAGGTCTGCTGGCATTGAGCCATGCCTGGTTTCAAAACCTGGCTCAACCTCTCCATTGTTCATTCTCCAAGCATCAGTTTTCCCACCTGTAGAGGGGGTCACTGATGGTTAACAATCAATCACTTGGAGTGTTACGTGCATCCAGTGGTATAATACGTGTAAAGTTCCCAGCCCAGTACCTCCTGCTCCTAGCTGCTCGGTGAATATGCATATTTGTCCTTCCCTTTGTTCTTTTGTCCCGAGAAACATATATTACTCTTTGAGGATGTGCAGGGTTTTGGCCTCACACAGTATTACTTTGTCCTTATTTCTCCTGAGCCGATACACTGTCAACCTAAAATAATCAACAAGGTCAGGATCTAGTTTAAAAGGAGTTTATTCAGGCGCAGAGGTTGAGGACTGCAGCCCGGGGCACACTTCCAAGTTGCCTTGGAGAGTGCTCTGGAGAACAAAAGAGAGGCACAAGTGTTCAAAGAAAACGGGAAGCATCAGGAGAGGAGATAATTATAAAAGTTGTTCTTCAGGAATTCTCATTGGGTTACAGAAGTAACATTAGTTGGTGATTGGCTAGACATTGCCAAACTACAGGGTGGCTGGCATTTTATGGCTACTTGGTGTCAGTGAGTCTAGAGCCTGAGTAGCAAGTGGCTTTAAGAGGATGTGAGCTCAAGGGGATGTGAGACGTGACTGGTTCTACATTTTAAATGCCTTTGGGGACGGATATATGCATACACAAAGGGTGCAATGCGCACCCTCCGAGAGATGGACGTGCTTGGGACTGGGACTTGGGGGGAAGAGGGGGCAAGGGCATCATACGTAACCTAAACACCTGTACCCCTATAAACAACAAACAATAAAAAAAAAAGAGAGAGAGAAAAAAAAAAATAAATGCCTTTCTGGGCCTGATAATTTGAAGGGGCTCACATTCCTCAGATAATATTTTTTTTTTTTTTGTCTTTCTCAGCATGGTGTGTTTTTATTAGTGATCTGCTCAGAAATAACTAGCCTGTATTATTTAAGGTGCTCCAGAGAAACAGACCAATAGGAGAGATAGAGATATAGATAAACACACACACACACACACGCACACACATATACACACACACAAAGAGATTTATCATAAGGAATCAGCTCACATGATTATGGAGGCTGAGACATCCCAAAATCTGCAGTAAGCAAGTTGGAGACCCAAGAAAGTAGCTTATAGTTGGGGTCCAGTCTAAGTTTAAAGGCAGGAGAAAGCTGATGTCCCAGATGAAAGACCGTGAATAAGAGATATAAAATTCTCTCCCACTCAGCCTTCATGCTCTCATCAGGCTGTCAGTGGGTTAGATGAGGCCCATTCACCTAGGAGAAGGTCATCTGCTATACTCAGTCTGCCAGCTCAAATGTACCAGCAACACCCTCACAGACACACCCAGGGTAATGTTTGACCAAACATCTGGGCACCCCATGGCCTAGTCAAGTTGACACATAAAATTAAGCATCAAAGAGCCCACATTGTAAGTGTGAAAGGCTGTCCACACTCAATAGCCCCCCAAAAAGAGATGCTTCATCTTCCTGGGGAGTCGGGCTCTGTGCTTAGATTATTCAGAATGTCAGGTTACGCGCTTGGCTCACTCTCCTGTGACATCACCTTTTCCATCTCTGAGACCCAGCTGGGAGGTCTGTCTGTGAAACCTGCCCAGATCATGTCTCCATCTGGTCCAAGTACACGTTCTCATGGCCTTGAAGAACAAAGACAAGAGCTGCTAAGACCCTCCTGAGGGACAGGGGACCTGAAGCCAGAACAGGGCTCTGTGCCATGGAGGGAGCAGACTTTAGAGCCCAGTAGGGCCGGCTTGAGGGTAGACTTCAGGGACTTAGAGATGCAGGACCTTGGACAAACACCACACTATCAAAACCCAACGTCCTTAGCATTGACATAGGACCCAGCGTATAGTAACTGAGTGTGGAAGGAAGCAAGTGGAAAGCTGAGCCTGTCAGGGTGAGGCGGATGTTATTGGCAGCAGACTCTATAAGACCATCCCTGCAAAAGGCTCCCCAAGGGTTGACTGAAACCTTCGTTGTGACCACATCACTGTCCAATTTCTCCTCTGCCCAGTCCTCCTTCTCTCACACCCACAAATGCACTGGCCCAGACAGCCTCCCCAGTAGATCTGCTACCTGAAAATGTGCCCTCTCAGACTCTGTTGTCCAGAAAACTTGGCCTGGGACATTAGGAAATATCAGTGGTCACAGATCAATTCAAAGCACTTTCAACACTTACCTCCCCAGCTAAGGGCTGTTGTTGGTCCTAGAGGAGCCTATGAGAATGATTATGGTGAGGTGTCTTCATTGAAGAAATTCTGATATACGGCTTCCTCCACATCCTTCCAAGACCTTGTTCAGATGTGATCCCTGCTGTGAAAGTACTCTCTGATTCCCTAGGAAGAAATCCTTCCTCCTCAGTTCTCTGGGCATCTCCGCCTCTCTTCCACTGGACTGTGAGTAGCTGGGGGTAGAGACCATCTCATTCAGTTCTGCGTCTGTGGGGCCCAGCAGCATGCCTGGCACACATAGTTAGTGCTCAAGAAGCGTGTGTGGAATGATTGATTGATACACGTGTATGAATCACGTTCATGTAGAAAGCTGAGCAGCAAGAGAATGAAGCCACACAGACCGTCATTGCTTTATAAGGCAGCAGAGGGAAACCAAATGGAGGGGGCTGAGGAGTGGCGGGCACCTCCACTGACACGTGAGTGCCCAGCAGGGCTGCCCTGGGAGGGTGTGTAGATCTCTAGGCCTGGTACAGGGTTGGGTGGAGTGGGGCTCGCTGTAGATCATTTCAGCCCACCGGACTCTGCCAGGGAGGACACCTCTGAGCACAGCCCATCCCCACCTCTATCTCTGAGACTGTTGTAATGTGCTAGAGAGAAAATTCTGGTTTCAGATACCTGCTATGGTAAATACTGTGTTACTCAGGGGAACTCATTCATTCTTGTGGAAACTCAATTTTCTCACCTGCGAAATGGGAAAATACCTATCTATTAGAGAAGAATTTCAGGAGTTAATATGTGTAAAAACATTACAGAAATAGACTTAGCAGGTACATGATACAGTATAGTCTTTTCGTTTTTTGTCTCTTCTTGGGTATTTTTGGGGATGTGTGTCAAAGCAGACCTCCCTGTCTTTTACGAGAGTCAGATAAAATGGCTTGTTTGGGGGTGCTTAGCATTGAACTTGCTCGTGGAACGTAGCTCAGTGGGTTATTTTCAGGACTCGATTCTTTTCCTGTGCATTTTCCATTTGGGTCCCATCCAATTATGCGGATTCAGTGCTGTGCACCCACCGTGTGCCTTCCCACCAGGCAAGGTCTGCCAAGCAAAGAATAAAATCTACTCCCCCACCCCCTGGGAGCTATGTATCCAAATCCCTGAGAAGCCCAGTGCATTAACAAATACCATCGGAATCCTCACAGATTGCAGCATCAGCTGGAAGGATTAGAGAACAGGTGCTTCCTTCAAAATAAGCCTTTCCTTGCAGAGACATTTACAAAACTGGAGTTTCATAGCAAAATGAGCCGGTTGGCATGAAAAATCACGGGGAGGTGAGGGCTGACGTGGCAGGCCACATCCTTTTCTTACTGGCCCCAGCCCTTCCCCCTTGTGGACTCTGTTCTTTCCCGCTACACCTTTGACATTTAGACCTTCAGATTTAGAGTTGGTGGGGCAAGGACTTGTGTTCCTCTCCATCCCAAACAGCAGCTTTGCACTGGTAGAGGGGGTGTTTTGCCCTCATTGGCTCACGGCTTATCTGTCAACGGGGATGCTAATGTCTGGCTCACAGGGCTGCTGAGAAGATTATGTGAAATAAGCTTATAAGGGTCTTGAGCAAAAAGCCTAACTCGAAACTGCCCAACAAACCCCCTGCTGATATTATTTTCTTTCATTTGACCACATAATTAAATAAAATGTTTCTCCCACAGCTTCAATGTAGTCTTGTGGTGGGACATTGAATGAAGAGTCCTAGATGTGGTTTTGTTCTTGCCTCCAACATCAACATGCTATGTGACCTTGAGCTAGCCACTTGACCTCTCTGGGTCTCAGTTTCCCAAGATGTAGAAAGAAAATTGGATGGGATCATCCTGGAGACCTCCTTCAGCCCTTTCTCTGCTGCTTTTACTGTGATATCCTTGGTACTGCCTCGTAGAGTTGGGGGCAGGTGGCACATGCCTGATGTATTAGTCTAGCTTCTCTAGAGAAACAGAACAAATAGGGTGTGTGTATGTGTGTATCCACACACGCATACACACGCACACACATATACATATATATAGAGGTAGGGAGATGGCAACGTACTCACTGAGTTAAAAACTCTGGCTATAACTATGTGTGTGTGTATGTATTATATAAATATATGCATATACACGTGTATACATATATACATAAACACATGATATATATATAGAGAGATTATTTTTAAGGAATTGGGTCATGCAGTTGTGAGCCTGGCAAGTCCAAAATCCGCGGGGTAGACTGGAAGGCTGGAGACTCAGGAAAGAGTTGCCGTATAAGTGTGAAGGCAGCCTGCTGGCAGAACTTCTATTTAAGGGAGGTCAGTCTTTTTCTATTAAGGCCTTCAACTGATTGGACAAGGCCCACCCTTATTATGGAGGGTCATCTGCTTTACACAAAGTCTAATGATTTAAATGCTAATTTCTTCTAAAAGGTGCCTTCACAGAAACTTCTAGAATGTTTGACCAAATATCTGGATATTGTGGCCTGGCCAGGTCGACACATAAAATAACTACCATACTGATAACTACTCAAGGTCCAACAGACTCTCAGTGAAGTGAAGAATCCAGTTACTCAGAGTCAGGCTCCCCAGCGAGGCTGGGCACCCTCTTTCTTCTCACTGAAATGAGGCAGCTGTTCCACCATCCAGGGGGAGGAACAGCAGCCTTGTGGATAGACACACACTTCAGCTAACTCTCTTGGACTTGAAAACTCTGCTTCCTCAGGCATGGGCTTCAGTGTGTGTGTTCATTTATTCATCCATGGGTCATTTATTAATACTTGGCCCCTACTATGTGTTAGCCTCTGTGTGCTGTGGGGGCGTAGACAATGAACGAAACTCAGTCCCTACCCTGAATGGGGCCTGTGATCCAGTGTATGAGCCAAAGGAATAGTTACAAATTTCACAGTAGTGTGGAAAGTGTGATGCTGATAATTTCAAATCACATTTTTGAACACCTCCTCAGCCTCAAGGTGCACCGTTAAGCCATTGATGTGCGTGGACTCCTTCAATTCACATAAGGACTTACTCAAATTTCCTTTTACAAATGCAGACATGAGACAGAGAGAGGTTAAGGTATGTCTCCCCTGTCACACAGCTGGACAGAGGCCATTACATCTTCTGCCAGACTTAGCGCTCTGCCAGAGCAGGGTGTGTTTCTGGTTTATTCACCTGCGTATGCCTGGCATGTGGTCTATGCTCAGGAAGCCATTGTTGAATGAATGAGTGTTGGACGCCATGGAATCTGAGAACATCCGACTGCAGGAGAGCAAAAGCACTTGAAAACAGAGGGTTAGGCATTTGGCTTTTCCAACGGATGTGTTCCCAGTTGGCACTTTGAGCCTTCCAGGTCCTTTGCTCACCTGCGGAGATCACAGGTGCCTCCGCGTTGTGGATAGTGTGTTCTATTAGAGCAGGCTCTGTCTGAGATGGGTATTCTGTCCACCAGAGTGGAATCCCCCATCCTCCGTTTGACTTAGAAGATGGTTTCCCAGACAGAGGAACATATGTCATTGAGAGGATGTTCAACGTTGCTGCTCTGAAGCCAGCTTTCTCTTAAGTTGGATTGCAGAAAATTGTAGAATACCTTCCTTG